>JAAVTS010000914.1:24113-42549 GCA_022845575.1 Baylisascaris ailuri | reverse complement strand
GGGATATTGCTGCAAAAGACTGACCGTGCGATATTGCGTTTTGCGAAACATATCTTCAATGTCACAAAGACTCGTATAATGTTGCATGTTGTAAATCAGAGGTTTTTCTCAGCTATGCTTACAATAGCATTTCATTATGTCTGTTTTCATATATTGTAATTTATGAGGTGATTTAAACGTGATGTATTTTTTATCCGTTTATTCACTTCGAAGAGACTGTCTGATAGCGTTTTTCTGCGATCATTTTTCCCGTTCTATTTTGAGGTGAAACTTAATTTAGGCTGAAATATTTGCAATCATTTGCAGCTATCCGCTAACGAATTATATATTCGGAAAAAAAGAGGCGCAACATGAGCGTGATTCGTCTGTACATGATCGTTTCGATCGGATGCGCAACGAATTCCACAAAATGGGTATGCGACGTTCAGTAGATGCCGTCATTCTCGTGCACGAACACTCTTTGCCACACGTCCTTCTTCTTCGGGTGGGACAGAACTTTTTCAAGTTGTAAGTTGTTTCTCGCAGAATTTTGTTCCACTAAAGAAGATGCGGTTTTCTCGGTGATTGCCACCTTGTTCGCAACCTGTAGGTGGGGAACCAAGTTGTGGAGACTGATGTAGCCGCACATGCGCATCGGCTTTCCACTCCTAGTTGAGGAGAGAGACCCTGCGAGGTTTGGGAGAGATAAGAAAATCTAGGCTCCGCGAAGCATCTTTCAGGCCATGCCCCTTTCTTTCTAACATTAGAACTGTGGTTATTTGCGTGGTACCACTGCTGTTGTGAGGAAAAGCCGAGGCAGCCTGTAGGAATCTACTCTGAATGGTAGCGTGTGGTATACTTTCCCTATTTTGACATTGTCCATCAAGCTGGACAGAATTGTTCCACAAAGTTTGCATTCTGGACCATTTCCGCATATTCTGCCTGAAGCTTATCTTAATGAAATGCACAAGTCTACATGAAATTCTAGGATATGTGAGCTGTGTGAAACCTTTGCAGCTCGTTTTGATCCCTTTGCGCTCAAAATTTATCAGGTCATTCCACTTGCTTCATCTGAAGATGCTTAGTTATGAACACATTTATAATGTGCTTCTTTTTTCTGGAAATCGCCACGAATGGTTGAATGCAGCCAAATTTACAAGGTCAGACTTGCGGTGGTGCAAAATCGCACGACTCGTGTTCCGAAAATTTCGTTATGGACTTTTAATTGCGTGTCTGGGTGGATCGTCTGCAGTCGTTTCCGGGAGTAGTACACTAGATGTCAAGTTTAGCAGTGTGCGCGAAAATCAAAGCCCACCAATTTAGCTGCGTCTAGGCCACTCATAGTTATTAATCAACCCAAAAGAAGAAAGGCGAATGAGAGAGTTTTCAGAAGAAGAACGTGAAATTTCGGCTAGGAAGATTTTATGGCTTTTGACTTCTGCGTGCTCGAAAGTTTGACCATACCAGGTTTGGCTGCAGTTAAGTCTGCTTTGAGCCATCATACTATTGTATTCTGGGGTCCCACTTTCTCAAAACATGCCTTTCACTTAAGGCAGAAATGAGAGGGTAGAGTTTTGTGATGGCCGTTATTACTGTTAACTTACATAAAAAGTATATTTGCAGTCTCAGGTTTGTTTTCGTATTTTTAACATATTTGTTTCCTGCGTATTTTTTAATGTTCATTTTTGCAGACCCGGTGGAGAGCTTACTCCAGGAGAAGACGAAGTGAACGGCCTCAAGCGTATTTTGACTGAGGTGAGTTTTCATAAAATAATAAGGGTTATACGTCAAATTTCATCAGAACCCTATAAAAATATGTCTGTTTTCGATCTTAATATTGGAATTTTAGAGATGAGAATGTAATTAACTGAAATATGAAAATTTCTGAACTCCAACAATGATAATAGCAAAAAGGAAGCGGGTGCTCTTGATGTGAAATTTATCGAAAACAAGCATTGAGTATATTTATCCTTATCCCTTCAACTCAATTTCTAAATTGCAATTGAAATTCTTTCAGAAATTGATTTTTTAAGTGGAACTGTGGATGAGATTTGAATCCAGGCCTATTATTTGTAGGGGGCTTCGTTGAACTGTTACTACTACTATCGAAAGGGAAACGACTTATTTTTTAGAAATCAGCAAGTAGGTGCTATCGATTCGGATTTATCTTTGTTATAGTCGAACTCGCTGTCAATAGAAACTTAAGTAGTCGATCGCATCATTTTGAAAATTCTTCCGATGTCGCGCTTGATATTGCAACTTTTTCTCGCTACTTTTTTTTGAAAAATTTGGTCAATTTTTCTGCCATTCAGATTTTTGGTCGTGCCAGTTGTGACGAAAATTTGATAAATGATCAATGGAATGTAGCAGAGGAAATTGCAAACTGGTGGCGCCCAAATTTCGACCCGCCTCGGGTGAGATATCATGATTACTTTACTGATGTAATAATAGTTCTTCTGTTTGTTTCCTAGGAAATTGACGGACCCATTGTAATAATCAAAAGTCAGTGCATGAAGAAGCAGTGCTGAATTTTACTATTATCGCAGAACTTAACATAGCAGGCAGTTGAGCTGAAATTTCAAGTTTTCAGCATAAATTTCACTAAGATTCATCCAATAAAGACTGCTTCAATCGAAACCGTAGATGAAGTTAATCTTGCAAAGGAAAAGTGATGCGCTAAATAAGCTATTTAGTTTCGTCTTAAAAAGGTTTATTACACTTCAAGCTTTATGTACTCTTTACGCTGATGGAACGTTTCGAATAAATTAAAACCCATTATCATCAAGTTCTGTGATGAGGCGCAAGATGAAAACTTCTGCAAGCGATGTAGTACCACTGCAAAAACCGTTCGCTGTCGGAGATCCAGAATATATCATTATCTCTTCATTTTTCTAAGTGCTCTTTTATCTTTCCGATCTTGTAAAAGTCCTTTTTGCAGTAAAGGTAGTCGTATAAGCAGATAACGGCAGCTTATGTACCCGGTTTTCCATGGGAAAGAAACCACCGTTGAAAGCTCATAACGACATCCGGCTAGCGAACGCACTTTGCGAGCCGCGCAATAGGCAACTGATTTCCTCAAAGATGATCTTTAACCCATACAACAGCTTGCAGAAACGGAATAGTAGTTTTTTTTTGGGGTAAATGCAAACACACTTACCAGTCAACCGCGGAAAACTTCTGCTTGACGAAACTTGACGGAAACCTAATATGCAGGAGGTACTTATCACAAATGTGCAAAAAATTGTTCCAGAACTGTATTTCGTATAAAAGTAGCACTTCGGTACCACGAGAAAAGACAGCAGGCTGCTCATGGAGCAGGATCTCATTGTATTAAAAATCACAACCTTAATCCGCATAAGAATGAAGCAACGCTAAGAAAAAATTAAGCATTCTGCAGAAGATAAGTATATCCAAAAAGCCTTCTATGGTACTGCTACATCCAGAACGCTTTGCAGTATCCGTACATCCCGGCGCACGTCACACAACCGAAGGAGCAGACGAAGCTACTCTTGGTGCAGTTGCCTCGAACGGCGCTATTTGCCGTACCGAGCAATTACAAGCTAGTTGCGGCACCGGTTTTCGAGTTGTTTGACAACTCAGCATCTTATGGTGTACTTATTTCTAGCATTCCTATGATTTTAAGCAGGTGAGTTTTTATGCTACTTTTCAGTAGGATATATCAGATTTCTATGAAATTTTAGGCGTCCAAAAGAGTTTGCCACTATGCTTTGCTTTGATCGTTATTGTCTACTAATATTTGTTCATGAAATCGTTGCTTCTCCAGACGCTAGAAGTACTTCTTGTCTTTATCAGAAGGAATTTTTGTTGAAGCTGTTATATCAGTTATACCGGGTAGCCTTAATCAGTTGGAATAGAAATTGAAACTGCTTTAAAATTTACACTTGGAATGTACCTGTAGGTGGTCTTAACTTTCGGTCTGTAGTGGAGTAGATTGCAAAAGTGCAGAATTTTTATGGCAGATCTTTTCGAGACCGAGGAATAACAATTGAACAAGGCTGTATGCATTGAAATAGGGATAGCATTGTATTAGAGATTCGCAGTTTCTGTTTATTTTCTCACCGACGTTTGGAATTATTGGCACCTCTCTAATTTAGAAAATATGTAGGAATTGATCTTTGCTAGATCGATAATTTTGACTCGTAGACCTTCACTTTAGAGGTGAAAAGTATGACGGAAACAGCTATTGCAATCATAAGCGTTAAAGTAATGCGCAACAAATTTACTCTAAGTTGGTTGGTCGAGAAATTACAATGGGGAGGATTCCTCATATGCTTTCCACTCAAGGAGAAATCGAGAAAAGTTTAAGGTCATCTGCGTTGTTTGGAGAGGTGGAGTCTGAGAGGGTATGTAATTTATCAAAGACTATCATTACAAAAGAGCCAAATAAAAAGAAAAAAGGGATAAAAAGATTTATATGAAACAAAGTTTAAATGAGATAAAGGTATTCAAGGATCGAAGGTGGAAAGAAATTTGTCTTATTTGGAAAACCTTTCAGTGGGAATGTTGACTGCAGATTCGTATGCAGAAAAAGGAGAATGAAAAAAGGAAGTCTTACATTTATTAAGGAATGCCAAAAGTGCTTGAAGGATTCCTTTAATAAAACTTGAAAACTTAAAATTTGGGGGCTCACGTTAACATTTTGATCCACCATCATAACGAATCTGAGCATATTCTTATATTGTTACATGGTGCGCCTTTGTTAAGATATGGTTATTTGAAAGTTTTCAATTTCCTCACTTTTGTCGTTCATCGCAATCGAAATTCAATTCGTAGACTTGCTTGATTGTGTAATTTGTGATATTCAAGTAGATAAAAAGAGAAATTCGGCATGGACAGATGTGAATATGTTAGGTTTCGTTGTCTAATTGATGCACATCTTATTCGTTGATGTTTGTAAGAGTTCTGATCCATCGAATAATTCTGTCGATTCTGAATATTAATTGAACGTTTCAATTTTTAGATTCAATTTCGAGTACCTCAAGTAATCACAAGTGATTTTATACGAGTGTGAACGACCTTTTTATTGCCTCTTATTGTTGATCTCTTTTATATGTGCTGATATGGTTGTGAAAAATATTGTGGTTATTATTTTATAATAATCTTTGCAAAAATATTGCTTCAAAAAGATTAAAATCAATATATTTCACGCATTAATTGAGAGAGGTGCTCAAAAGATTTCCCTCCTTTTTAATGAAAATCATTTCGAAGTTTTAATGTTGTCATGAGAGGGATGCTAACATGCATACAATGAATATTTTATTTTACGAGGTAGCTTATTTATGATATATAATTTTTGTAGGTAAATGTTGTTGTTTTGCTCTATGAGGTAGTAGTATTTTGAACGGTTCTTTTGTTGTTGTTTATTTTATTGTTGTTTGGTTGTTGCGGTTATTTTTGTGCTGTTTCTCGAAAAATAGGAGCGAACACGGTATTGTCATGAATTTCCGGTTTTTTTTTTTTTTGATTTTGTCGAATACACTGACACCCTCGAAATTCCCTATTTCGAATCGTTTTAGGATTGCTTCGTCGATATTTTTTAAAGCTGTCTTATTGCTTCTTTGAAAGGTGTGTTTTTTTATTCACCAAGTGATAGGACGGGTTTGGGTCCTAGTATTTAGAAATCTTATTGTAGAGCAAAAGGCAGATAATTTAAATGCTGAATCTCAATTTTAATTTGACACCAACCGATCTTAGCCGCTAAACGATGTTATTTCATTAGTGTTTTTTGGATCTTATAGAACATCTTGCCTTGTAGAATACTCATCTCTCTCACGAAAGCTGCTCAGATTCGGTGCTTCTCATTCATAGTTGAATGGTGTCACCTAGGGCATCTTTGCATCTTATTTTGTTAAAAAATATTTCGATAAAATGCTCAATGTTGTCGTAGTACCGTCGACCACAATTTCTTGAAGTTTTGGACTCCAAAGATGCCCTAGGGGGCACCATTCACAGAGATGAATTCATGTGCATACATTATGGAGCTGATGAAAAGTGGAGACGTCCCCGACAGCTCAGTGGTAGGGCACCCGCCCACCAAAGTAGAGGTCGCGGGTTTGTCTCCTTCTGCGGATAACTTTCCATTGGTCATCAAAAATACCCCATTGCTACAGTGGCAACAAATTCTACCGTAATAGTGTGACTTTTACCGTCAAATCATTATTAATAGAGATCGGAAGCCAATTCCACTTTGGTATTCTAATAAAATCTTCATTTTTCGCAACATAGCAACGGCATACAACAAACAAAGAAGGAACAACAGCGGTCGGTATTCGACCGCTGACACAACTCCAATATTTCATCAGTTGACGGCGCAACGTAATGCTTCAATTTAGAGGATAGCATTTACGAAAATATCGCAGATGTGAGCGCGGTGTATGAATAGAGGTGTGGTACATTACAGCGGAAGTTTGAACTCATTTAAGGCCACCAAAAAGTGAAACCTGTAGCGCTAAATGTGATGCGGTTCTTAGTTCAACTCAACTTTATGCGTATTTTTATCTCACCTGAACTATCGACGCACCACTGAAACTGCAGCAGCATAGTTGGTAACGACCACACTTATCTGCAATCTTATACTACCCCATCCACAGCAACTTCCCAAAAAAGATGACCTGCCACCAGCGTCCCTCCCAACAAACAGTACAATATATCCGCTCAATAAACATATTCTGGCAACTTAATAATCCCGTCGACTAAGTAAGTTGCATCAAAGGACAAATTTTCTAAAGCAATGCACGCTAGTTCCCATTTCGCTTTCAACTAGCAACCCACATTATTCCCAAGCTCCCTGATATTATACCAAGAAAATTCCTTCACCCTTTTCATCGGAACAAATCATTCAACTTACAAAATCTAGATAAAATAATGTGAACAGTTCTCTAAGATCATCCCGCTAATTTTTGAAGTTGGAAATTAGATTGTAAGCCGTAAGTATGCTACCATATCGTAATATATGGAAATAAACAATAAAAACAAATTTTCGCCCTAAAAATAAAAATAAAAACGATATTCGAAATGCCCTAAGAAAGTAATTAAGCTATTTTTAAAATATTCACTCATAAAGATATTCATGGTAACGATATTTCAGTCGTTTTCTAAATTCAACACAAATACTTCACAGGCTATTCACTTTTACCGATACTCTATCACTTAAATCCACTCAACAATTGAGCACAATGGATGAATTTCTATTAAAAGCAAAAAAAAAAAAAAAAAAGAACAGAACAAAACATTTGAAATATGAAAGACAATAACAGTCGAAATTATCGAAAGACAGTATTCACAATGAGTGCAACTTGATTGTAACACTTCCTGCACTGATCAGATATAATAGGAAAAGCTCCGCTCCCCCGATATTCACTTCACCATAATCCAAACTTCAAGAACCATCTGAATATACTTAAAAAGTACAAATTACTTTAGCGCCTAATATAATTCAATTAATTTTATTCTTATTACTATTATACACTAAAATTTCTTTTTTATTTCCTCTTCATAAATATAAATCCCTTTGAGAAACATAAAAGCAAAGCAAAAGCAATGAAGAGGAGTCAGCTCGAAATAAGCGGTTATAAGATCACCGAAACAATCAATGATAAGTACCTCAACGAAGTGTCATTCGATCGGCACTCAAAAATGTCCGAACGGCGAATTGCCAACCACTCTGAGTTTCAACTGTTCGTATACTTCGCCCATACGAACTTTCATCTTAGCGATCAGTGAGGCTGGGACACAAAACGACACGCGCTCAAACTCTGCTGCACTACCGCTGAAAATATGAAATTTATTATCATTAATGATAGAAAGAATTACAGAAGTTTTCCTCAAACTATTCCCCATTAAAAAAATCGCGATGATGATAAATACGTTCCTTGCATATCTTGTTCGGTTATTCTCATGCACCTAGGAAAATCTTTCGAAAAAAAAAAACAGCGAACAACCGATCAAGGCAATAAAATGGCTCAGGTATTAAACCGCTATCCATTGCGGAAGTCATCTGCCTACTTTATGTTTCTTTTCCTGAAAGATTTTTCCCTTTATAACCGACGATCGCTGCACTGGAAGCCGACTCCCCTTCACTTATTTCGGATGCTTTCTGATTCATTATACGGTAGAAATCATATGGTTTATTTTTGTTTCCTTGATAACTTTCGATTCTACGTACTTTAATACCGCTGCGAGCAATCCGGATAGAAAGTAACTAGGCAATCGCAGCTGAACTGAACAAATGAAATATCAATCTCTAGATCGCAACATTACCACATTACCACTAAAGTCATAACCATGTCAAAAGACTACCGGGTATACGGGAGATGAAATGTTGGGATGGGAGGACGATGGGAGAGTTTCCTTCGCAAACCATTAGACAAAAAATGGTTTGTGGGAGGTCGTTGAGATCGTTTGTGAGAGACTGTTTGTACATCCTCATATATAAACTCCACACTTTATTATCTTTAATGAAACGAACGAAGTCAATATTCCTGAATGTTGTCTAAAAAAATGCGCACGTATTTGACATTATTCATCAAAGGGTAAAACGGCGGCAAAGTTCTCGTTCCAATTTTCATGTTTCAAATTGACGATGCAATTTGAACGCCCAAAAATCTAACAGTTTCCTTGAAAGTGAATTAATTTTTTGAAATGATATACTGTTCTTGAATTATTAAGCATCACAGTACTATATTTTCTCATCTACAAACTTGGGCTTATAATGTCTGCACAAGGATAAGCACACCAAATGGCATCGCGAAAAAGTTAAAACTTTGGTCTAAAGCGATTTATGCTTCATAGGCAAATCACGACAACCAGAAAACTAACTGAGACCACTTAAACTTGCTATAAGAAACAAACAGGGTGCGGCTCACTAATTCCAAAAAATTTTTGAAATAGTGTTCGCGATATACTCGACCCATAATTAAATACGGCTTGAGGATAAGGGGCGAATGGTATGAGGGGATGGAGGGGCCGTCAGATGGTAAAGCGCTGTATGTGAATCGAAAAAAAATGAAACAAGGCAAAAAGTGCAAGAAATTAGCCAAAATGAAGAAGAAATGCATACGTATAATTTTCCAATGCTGCAATTTCAATGACGTCATCCAGCATCATAATAAATATTTTCCCAGATAGTCGTGTTGTCAGCCGATTTTCGATAAGCCATACACGGTCATCCTCATCGCCTACGTACTAAAGAAGGTAATAAACTATATATTACGAAAAGCAACGACATGAATCATAATCTAACGGACACCATTCCCAGAAAAAAAAAAAATTTCCGGCAAAAACTAACTTTAAGGGTATATTGTTGACAGTCACTTTCCATCCCATCCCACAGTTGTGAAGCACCCTCAGTTATATTTCGATCTCTACACCGAGAACTAAACTGACCTATCAACCCAGAAGAACTACAGTCACCTCAAAGCCTCAAAACTGCTGAACTTACAGCCGATCTAACTTACACTGTGATCGAGCAAGCGAAAAAGCGTAGCAAATGAGCTGGCAGGATAAACGCCTTTGCACTGCCCTATCTGGTTAATCAATTTCATAATTACCAACAATTAACGGATGCACGAAATAATATTTTCATCTTCTAGCTAACCTAACCATTCGCACAAGTCCCCTACATAAATCCGTCTTCACAAGGTCCTGCTTGAGCGTATGTACGTGCCTACTTGTCGGTGTGGCAGTAACTACTAAGGGGCCACTGAATGTAGAGTTATGAAGTTTCATGCATTTAATGTAAATGATCTACGCCATAAACCGCATTGATCCATCATTCTCGGAAAAACGTAGAAAAAATTTGCAGCATATTACGCCAATCGGTTTTCCACATTACATTGATCGGGTTGCGAAAAAGCGCGTCTTTTGCAGAAAGTATGGGCGAATGGTCGAGTTGACTGGTATATGGGCATATTATTTCGCACATTTGCTATTTACACGTAACCTACGAATTCGACTGGCCACATGATCGGAATGTAAAAGCGAATATCGCGTCATCTCTTCTGTGCGCTTCCCAACACGTTTGACATGACTGATGCAAAACGAGAAAACGACCAATGTAGCATGCACGCAAAATTGCTACCTTTAAATGTTTGTATGTTCTTTTGCACTTAATCAATTAATACGAAAGGTCGAGATGGTCCGTGATCGTAGATTTGAACTTTCGACGAAAATCAACTTAATAAAACGTTCACTACAAATTCATTCAAGATTGACTTATAACTGAAGTTGCAAATAAACTGCAATTATTTCCATAAAAATCGAACAAAATCACTAACACGAAACATGCGTGGATACTTCATATAAAGACTGCCACGTTGTGCGGTAGCCAACAGACGCGAAACTTTCGAACCAAGAATGAAACGAGTCGATGCATTCACGCGATCGGCATTCCACTTAAATTAGAGGCATTACTGATAAATACGCATTTCATTAAATTACTGAAGTTTTTCATCTATATTCTATATCTATTTAGTTAATAAAAAATACCAAGCAGACATAAAAATTATGTGTTTGAATTTAAGTTGGCTACTTTTGAGGCAAAAAAAGGCGCAGCTTGTTTTCCTTGCACTTATAAATGTGCTTCTCACAAAACGCATGCCAATTGAAAGTGTCGCACATATAGACAGACACATACATACACACGCACATGCCATTCTCTGCATTAAACAGTTTCAATTGATGAAAGTCACTCAAGCATTGATGAATTCAAACAACGATGCAAATACCTTCGGCATCAACACTGAACACACCAGCACATTCAACCAAAAAGACCGCTTGTCAATCTCATTAACAATTCACTCTATAAAAGACCAAAAACAATGGGAATTTTATTTCTAAAACAATGAAAGCACGATTTCATTGATTTCACATCGCTTTTCTTCACAAAAAAAAATTCAAAAAGGAAACTGCTCTCAAAGAATACCTTCATTTTAGAGCATTTCTACTGCAAAAATTAATCGTCGGCACCACCTTATCCAAAAGAATGAATCATCTCTTCCAAAGCCATTGCCTCAACTCCGAAGCACCAATTTATTTTCATTGAAACAGCTGCCGTTCTAGGATATTGGCCAATAAACGATAACATTTAAATATACCAAAACATTTACCTTTTCTGCTTCACGAGCCGTTATCGCATCGGTCGATCGCATAATTGGTGTACCACTTCGTCCACAATCCAGATCCGTCTAAAATCAACATCAACACAGATATGTTGATGGACAAAAAAGATAAAAAAGAAAACAAAAAAATGTTCCTCAACTAATCGCAAATATAATACACCACAAAATAAATACCGTAGTTGCTTCAATAAAACCACCGAAGAGCAATAACCTTGATGATGTTTGAGGAAGGAGTGGACTCGTATTTTTCATGATGTCTAGAGGAAGAAGTAACACTACCACGAGAGAATTCACTTCAATCATCATGACCTCCATACTCCGGGACCACAGCTGCAGAACTACAAGAAATACAAACGAAAGTGAAAGAGATTTCAACGGTTTGCATCTGCACAAAAATCAATAACGTGAAAGCTAAACCATCATACAACGGTTACATTCGTTCTCCCCCTCCCCCACAATCCTTCTCAAATATTTACATCAATGCAACCCTCGCTATCAAAGACACTTTCCAGTTTTACAAATTCACTTTCACAACAAACACTTTTTGGGCCACTAACTGCTAAATGTTCACTGTGATCGATTCATAAGGACAATTCATTTTCATATTACATTAAAACAGTATTAGTAGAAATTTCCTGTTGACGCATATGGACAGATAAGCGCCTCTTTTTGCTAGCTAATTCCTAATCCATCACTGAGGCGGTAAACGCATTCAACAAAGATCGAGGAAAAAGCAGACATGGGTGGGGGACTCAGCTTGAGATGTAAAAGAAATAAGCGTTACCTTGCGCGGTCGCCCCCTTTTCCTACCACGAACTGCAGGTGCATGTACAGTGGGTTGTTGGGCAACAATACTCATCACACTCGCCTCACTTTCGACATCCGAATCAAATCCACGACAACTGAAAAATCCACAAATAGCTTCCTATGTAATCAATGCACACAACTGATATCATATTAAAATGTTTCAATTTCCAATTTTCTATCAGAATTATGCAACACAATATACTATGTAAAAGAGTGCTTTAAAATTATACTTACTTAATGATATCAGTAGGAATTACTTCATCTACTTAAAATTCACTTTGAATTAATAAACAAGCAGAGAGGCAAATATTGTTTACTTAATTATCAAACGTTCCCATGTCCTCCAAGAACCACTGTCTAATAGGCGGTAACTATTAAATAAAGCTTAATGTTACGAAAACAGGATCGCTCACCTTGGAGGATCGAATTCCTTTAATGGGTCAATAGTTTCAGCAGGAAGAAAAGGGGTTTTCGCTGACTCTAGAATATTTCGACACAACTCCTTTATGTCTTCATCGGAAACTTCCTGTAATTGCAACAACGACTTATGAATAAATAAGCTACTTTTAGGGCAATATCAGAGGCTTTGAAAACATTTTGTAACAAACATTTATAGTTCGTAAAGATGGCATGGGTGAAGTACCGGTAAGTCTGCACATAGAAGAGTGAGTGCATTGACAGCTTCTGCGTCGCCTATTCTTTAGGCTCGAACAAGACGAAAGCCTTTTACACTAAGTGAACTTTACAGGAAAGCTATATTTTAACTGAGAAAGTGCCGAAGATATTGGGTATTTTTGCTATTATTAAAATTGTTTTTGTTATTTTTCAAAGCTTCAAACCTACCTTTCATTGTACACCCATGAAAGGGCATCAGGTATGGGTACACGCTCTCTACGCATCATTTTTCGAAGTGATATGCTATGACGGGAACGAAGTTCAATAAACAATCTTGAAGGAGAAACAAACAAAACATGTGCTATGCTGAATTCCTATCCTCCTTGACTATAATCGCAATGACAAAACAAAGACGACGATAAGCCAACAAAACGAACATGTCCATTGCGTCGAAGATTTTCGAATGCGGGCGAGAAAGTGGTTCGTACATGACGATCAAGAACCTGACGAAACTCTTCAGTCATCTCCGCTTGAAATACCTCCAACAAATATCCTTTAGAATGCCATTAAAAAAAAAAAAACAACCAACAATTTGTGTGCATAAATATATTCTTTCATTGATTGGACAATATTATTGAGCAGTTTATTTATTCTTTAGCTGAAAAGATTGTCAGTTGGCGTTTTGCATTGCTCGCATTCCTTTATGAAGCCATGCATTCAAACCTCAAACCTCAAAAAAAAAAAAAAAAAAACATGCAAACAGTCAAGTGTAGAAAACCTTAGAGTTGAAAGCTTCACTTTATAACGAAACAACTGGAAAGAGTGCTACCATTTTGCAAGCGGAAAAGAACGTATCTCTGGTTTACGTACCTCTGCAGGATCAGGTACCTTATGAATCAGAATACATGCACCTTTCTACATATGCCCCTTCGTCTTGCAATTGAAATGTTTGCGAATGCCTCTACAAGGACAAGGTTTAGTATTAATAAAACAATGTCCCACTCTGTTTTACTGAGTGCATACGGATCCCCGAATACCAGAATTTCTAGGAAAAGAACGCATCAGACAGAAGGCTCCAAAAATAACCATTTTTACTTCGCTATCACAAAAATGAAGGCATTTTATAGATGTGAGTATGCTTCGTTCACTATTGATTATGATGAAAACAATTCTAAATAGTAGATTTTTTATATTTGAAAATGTCATTTTTCGAAATGATACAACAATACTGAATGGCCTTATATTGGAAAAATTTTTTGATGATTTTCCTACACTACTGGAATTGAAGACGCTTCGAGATAGCAACATTCCGGATCGAAGCTCATTCCCGCAAGGAAGATAAAATTACGTGGAACAGTAAAAGCACCAACCTGCCTCATAAGATCAAGCGATTTGCTTGTATTTTCGGCCATATCGGTTTTATTTCTGCGAATAGTTTGCTTAAGAGAGTTAATCTTCGCATTACTGCCCTCACCCATCGAATGCAACAATCCCTCAAGAACCTCGATTCGCAAATTCATTTTATTCCCATTCCCATTTCCTGTACTACCCCGCTCGAACATTTCTACCGAAACTTCTGCAAATATATATAATACAAAATTCGAATGATTCAGAATCGACGTGATAGGATCGCGTTTTTGCCGCAAATTGGTCGCTGACTGCATCTTCACCTAGTTCTATGAACGTATGATGCGCTTTGAAAGAACAAACACAACATCGAGACGGATTCCATTCTCATCGGAATAAATTAAAGCAAATAGAGATGCATCGATTATAGCTACATATATAATAAACCACATGAAATACGGCTACCACATTTTCAATGATCCGACCGCTCATTAAACTTCCCAATGAAAGAATGCCACGCATGTGCTTATTTTTAATCGATCAAGTACGATAAAAATTTCGATCGAAATAAAACTTATGCAAGTCTTTTGATAGCGTAAACGAGTGATCTATTATGATCAAATGAGTTCTTGTGACCTCAGTCATTCACATTTGGTGTAGCAAGTTGTTTCCCTCACAAAAACTAACAACGAATAATATCAAATAGAACAGAATTCAGTTTTTACTGTGAGTCATACGCAATAAACATGACGGCCTGTTGTTATAATATGCAAATGACGAATGCTGTATAAACTCCACTAAATTGTGTTATAACAATGTCATAACACACTCTTGTTATAATTTGCAAAAAAAGGCGCAAAAATTTTATCATCAAATTAATGCAAAAATAAGATAAATGATAGAAAAGAAATGTTCCCGTAAATAAACATTTGTTATACTATCATAAACATTTGCTCAAAGTAAATAAGATTGCAGGCATGAAAAGAATTGAGAAAAGCTTCATCGTCTAGAATATTGCAAGACTTGAACTAAACTGCCCAATGCATCATACCCGTGTTAGGAAATATACTGGGAGATATACAGCCTACTATAGTTTATGTGACTCTAGCAAGTTGTAAGATAACAATACTTCCAACTAACCTCCAAAATCCCTCCCCTCTCCTACATTAGGAAAATCAAACGTATCGGATTGCTGCAATTATTGAGGACCACAAATGAATATTCCGGTAAAAAAACGTAAAGGTGGACCAAGATGCCATTTTTATGAACTGTCAAACTGCAGCCACTCGTGCTCGCCAAGACGCTATCCATTATCATCGCAGTTTAAAAAAAAAAAAAAAAAAAAAAAGAAAAAAAAACAATACGCAATGTCACTATAAAAGTGGTTGAGTTTAGCCAAACACAGTAATCGAAATATCGTTCCAATTTTATCTCAAATCTCTAACAGCACAAAAGCCAGCTTTTCTCTACTTCCAACCTTCCATACCTTCTAAAAAGGCCGTAGCGATTCTGCACCACAAAACAGCAAGGGCTAGCTGGTAGTTCCTTTGTTGGTAGACGATCGAAGTTTTGATAAATGCTTCTTCATGTGAACTCTTTGCTAAAGCTTTCTGATGCGTTAACTCGGAACACAGCCTTCACTGTTCAGCCTATCGAAATATATCCCACCTATACATTTGGAATGAGTTTTAGTTACGAAACGACGTTAAATTATCTAAATCGTATATCAGTAACCCATACAACATGGTATTGATACCCTAAATGTACTGGATTTATGGCTCAAGAGTACTCAATCAACTGAATTATGCACGGCTACCGTCATTGAACACAACGGTCACCTATGAGGGTATACCGGGTCCCGCACAAGACAACCTTCCCTGAACTCTTGGTTTGCAGATATACGGGGCAGACGTTATTTCATACCTGAACCCTTGGCTCGAGCTGCATAAGACGGATATTTGATCGCAGATCTCGGGTCCACAGTTGCGTTCGGTGCACATTTTCTGGCCGAAGGTCACATTAACTACTTTTCGACGAGGTAATATGCTTATTATTTTATTTTAAACACTACCTAGAAACTTGAAAACGATTCAGATATCAACAATGAAGGCAATCGAAATGAATCGAACTGTTGCAATACGCCAATAACAAAAACTCTTTATGTGATTCATCCCGAATCAAAAAGTTTATTCAACGCAAGTATCAAAACAACAAATAGAGATAACAATAACAGTGCAATAAGACAGCAAAGGGATAATAGGAAAGTGGATAGGACAGTCAGGTAAACGCAACTTTGTAGACACTCTCTACTTTTACATACGTTGAACATTACGAATGCCAAGTATTTGAAAACAATTTGCTATTATGTCGGCGGTCACCTGACAAAGAACCAATCGATGATAGTAAATCGTCGTATTACCTATAAAGGTAAATCCTTAAAATCATTTCAGTACATTTCGAGTGCAACAAGGGAACAAAAACAACAAAAAAATGTTAAGTAAAGCTAAACGACTACATGTAGTAAAATAGCACAAAAGCTTCATGTTCCCCTCTCCTCCCATATCCACTGATGAATCCTAGGTAATCAAGCAAAATGTCGGCCTAAAAAAGACTGAACGTAAAACAAAAAATAAAACTTATACCACGAAAATGTTTCAAACGTAAAAACTATTTTACGTTTTTATTACCGGTCTTCGCACGCATTACTCCTTAATGAAACCAATCACCGAATTTAGCTGCCCATTTTAGCAAAAGAAAATTTCAAAAGATGCCTAACAACTTCTATTTTCAATGGTCGTACAAATTATACAAAAAGTATGTATAATATTTTCAGGTTTTTTTTCATTCCCTAAAATCCTAAGGCGGAAAAATCACTCCTCTAAACTAACTCCTTGCATCATAAAAATAGAAATTACAAAATGTTTTCATAATTCTGTAAGTTCACTATACTGTTCCCCTATTCTGCTAAAATTTCGCAAGAAAATACCCCTCCCCCCCGCTCTAATTTTAAAACCTCGAAAAAATTCATAGCCTCTCAAACCTTATTTGCTTTGAAAGATTTCAAACAATACATCTCTTGCTTTGGAAGAAAAAAGTTCCGATTTCTTGTAAAAATATTTTGAAAACAAATTAAATAAAAAGGGGCAGAAAAACTTCAACCACCTTACTAAGGTTACAACCATCTCGGAAGCTAAAATTAATTTCGGAAGAAAATTTAACAACTGGAAAAAGAAAACAAATGAAAAGGAATGCTTCTCACAAAACGAGAAAATTTTCTATATGCCCCTTTCCCCTACCCTACTCTCTCCTTTCCCTCCCCTCCCCCGTTCCCTCAAAGCATTCAAACATAATTTAAAGAACACATAAGAAATTCCCATCCGTTATTAATCGAAATGAGTGCATAATGTAAGCAAAATTGCAAAAAGTGAATAATAACCTTCACGGTCTTTGTGAATAACATAACACTCGTTGTAGAAGTCATGAAAAGTGGTTGCCAACGAATAGACATAGTCACACACCTAAAAATTTTTAACATATCTAAGGTAGGAGAGGTTTAGCACCTGAAATGGACACCACTTGAACGATGGCGTCAATAAAGAATTCCTTCTAACCTAGTCATATTTCCACGCAGACATTTTCAGGACCGCTAAACATTTATTAGTAATATTAAAAAAGTAGGTTAAGTAAAAAGGTTAACGAGCTTTACTTGTATTTTTTAGTTACAGTATAACGAAACTAATTATTTGAAAGAAAACGCCCGATGTTTAAAGAGAATTTCAGCATCTATAATATGAGATATTTTCCACTGAGATATGTTAAGTATTTGGTACAAAGATACAAATCGAACTTGTGTTACGGTCACTAAAACGCTTTCTTTTGATATAAAATATTAAAATCCAATTCTTCATTTCCCCCCTCAATCAAAAAAATTGCATCAAGAAGGCAAACTGGTAATCGATCAGCTTCAAGTATAGAGTGTTCGAAATGGTGATCAAATCACTTTCTACTTAACAGCCTTAACATTAACAGATGATACAATATGCCGATATCCCTCACTTCAGAATTGTGCAATTTCAAGCAAATTCATTACAGCAATTTAAAAAGAACTAATATGGAACGCCAAAGAAACACACACATATTGAGGAGATCTTGCAAAACATGGACGCACAAACATTTTTGCGCATTAGGACACACCCAAATATTCGAATTTCTTAGAGATAAAGAAGGTAACGAAAGCATAGACAAACGTGGTTTCGCAAACAAATAACACTAGCAACCACTAGTAATCAAACGCATCTTCTAATTAAATGTTGAGGTCATCGAGAATGAGAGCGGCTCATAAACATTGTGATCAACGGGCAGGCCAATATCACTGCCCTCATCGAAGATTTATTCGTTTTGCGATCTACTTAGTTCATTTATTTCATTAGGTCAACCTCTAGAAAACAATCTATGCAAAGCAATAAAAATAGGTCACAATAGCGAGGTGTACCTCAAATACTGCTGCGCCCACAGAATTTCATTTTCATGAATTTCGTTGCCAGTGATTT
>JAAVTS010000914.1:12479-22830 GCA_022845575.1 Baylisascaris ailuri | reverse complement strand
TATATATATATATATGTAAAGCCAGATACTCTCCTAATACCACGTTGCAAAAATTAGCAAAAAATTAAAATATAGATCATTAGGAAATTTCATGAACACATAATAACAGAACCTCACACATGCGCTGCTAATAGTAAATGTACACACAAAAGCTCTCTACTGCTGAAGATAATATAAGAAGAACATATTTTCAGCATACGAATGTGAGGCTTTAATGCAAAAAAAGTTCCTCTTTCATGACTCTGAAGTTTGCCTTTCCTATAACACTGAATTTCTGGTCACCAACGTTAAATTACCGTATTTCAATTACCGTATCTGTACTTAGATATTCTCTCACTGTAATATCTAATGTTACTTCATCAGTTTTCGCATACTATTCCTTATTGCGGCAAACTGATTTAATGCAAATAGAAATTTAGGAGATTGGCATATCGAGATTCCATATTCGACTTACAAACAAACAAAAAAAACTGCCACCAGAGTTAAGTGATTTACTATCATTTTTATTTCAAACTCTCATCTTAAATCTGATTTACTCAGCGCTGACCATAATCTAATGAAAATCTGTTCCAAATATAGCGAGGGTGGGGTGGAATGGGGTCGGGTGTGCGGAAGTTGAGATGGTGGAAGGTGGAAGGGGGGAGAAAGGGGAGAGGGAAAGGATGAATGAAACTCAAGGAGCGGCGATTTATTAATGTACAAAAAAATAAGCGTATAAAGTAAGATACGAACCTGATGCAAAAATAGTGTATCAAGGACCGTAAGAATACAATCGGAAAATTTGAGAATCGTTTTAGCCAATTTATATTCCGCTTCATGTTCTAGTGGTAGACCACCTTCTGGAAGATTCTGAGCGTAGTCGATGATCTGCTCTCGTGAGATGCCAGCATTCCGACATATCGACCTAAACACAATTTCAAAAATAACGAACTCACTAAGAAAAATATATAAATGTTCAATAACAATTCAAAGATTTATCATTTATTCATCGTATATAACATAGATAAATAGTTCAATATTTTCTATGAAGTAAAGATAATGTTCACTGCCTCACAATTCTCCCACTATTAGCTCCCTTATCGCTCTTAAAATAGAAGATTTTTTCTAAAGGACTTTCACAAAACCCTTCTAAATGAATGCAGTGCCTGTTTATATATAACAGAGATCAAGAATTTGTAACTGAAATTTCGAATGATTTGTAAGGATATACATGTTGATTTAATGGGTCATTCAGTGATACCTTATCCGAGCATAAGCATAAAGTAGATAGACTGCCGTATTGCCTCGATCATCCAACATCTGCAAACATATCCCATTATGCCCTACAATTAAGCAAAAATTTCTTCCAGGAGATCAAAACCTTAGACCCGGAGAGGATAAGAATAAAAAATTTCATACAAATATATAATGTAAATAATAAAAATAAAATAAAAACATGAGATAGAGAATCGTTTATTTCCACATCACATCGTAATTTAAACTGTAAATCCAACTTGCGCCGAAACTGCCATGCATTTTGGATAAAAGAACAATAAGAGGAAGAAAAATCAACTAGAAGGCTATGAAATAATGCACAAAACATAAACCTTATCGAATGAGAAAACATAGTCTTGAGTACGCGTTTGCGATAGATCTGCATATTTCACGCAACCATAAGCGACCGCATCACGAGCCTCCTCTAGCTCTTGTGGTGACATCACCTTAACATTCATCATCCCCATTATGAGTAGAATGGATGCTAGCCCATATTTCAAGTTTAAAATTCAAAGAGCATGAAAATAAGCATGAGGAAGCGATCTCAAAACTGCCTTATCCAATGTTAGCATAATTGGTGTTTTAAGTAATCTAGGTGGAATAATAAAAAGCTGAACTATTATAGCTGTAGTAAGCATCGGAAGTTAAGCAACAAAATAGACATTAACCTAATTTCCACATTTAAGAACAAACAAAAACAAAAAACATAGCGAAAAAAAGTCAACTAAAAACATGTCCCAAAAAAATATCGAAAAAATTTCCAACAAAACAGTCAAAAAAAAACAGTTACTTTATCACGTTCTTTTTCTTGCAATTTCGCTGCAGCTCTTCTAATACCTTCATCAAGTAGATCGGTTAGACGGATCGTATCACCCGAACGAGTTTTGAATTTTTTTCTGTAAAATAAAATTCTATGATTCAAACGAGCATAATAAATGACTTATAACATAATTTCACTTTCAAATTTCCTATTTTATGGTACATTCATTTGCAAATTATATGAAAGCAGCATAAAAAGATCAATAAATATCCTCATCAAATTGTGCCAAATGAATAGATAAAACAATTTAAAGCTTTATTGCATATGCTAATGAATTAATTCCTTCACATATAAAAGAATTTCGATCTTTTCGGTCATATTTTAATATTACATCTCTTATGCCGAATAAGAAACGTCATTTTTATTATTAGAATAAATTGGGTAGTAATTTTCATATTTTACGTTGTTCAAAAACGATTTTTTTTTTTTGCTTTAATTTTGAAAGAAAGGACGTTCGCATCGAATTACAAAGGAAGGGAAAAACAGTGAAAGAAAGAAAAATACAACGAACCGATCCTCTCCGAGAACAAGACCAAAACCGACATGTTCCACTCTTTTCTCTTCGGATTTATACCATCCGAGATCACGACCAGCTGCGAATATCGTCTTAAATTAATATCAATTTTCATTTATTAATAATTGTCTTTGTAATTGTACACTTCCGCTATACTAGTAACCTATCAATTTTGAACGATTTTACTCCGTAGTTTTTGCCATTTCCGGATGTGCAATCCAGTAATCTGGAAACCTTCGGAGAAAACGAAGAAAAATTTGTGGAAAAATTAGGAAATAATAAGATACGAGAAATAATTGATAATTTTCCTCTAAATTGGCAGGGGGGGGGGAGGGAGGATGGAGGTGGGAAGAAGAAGTAGCTATATATTAGTCACCTACATGCCTAAACTACATTTTTCTTTCATAACATACATCAAAAGAAAAAGTAGGCACTCATAGATAAATACAAACATCAGGAAAAAAACAATTTTCAGTAAAAAACTAACTGCTTGAATAAAAAGAACAGTAAGACGATCATGGAATTGAAAACGGGTTAATGAGATTATTCTGAAGCTTTGTAACGGCTATCGACAAATTGCAAAGAGGATTAACTCCCTCTGAAAAAAAGTTTGTAATAACTTTTTTCAATAACTTTAGGTGTATAGGTGTATTAACTTTTTTTCCACAGTAACTTTTTTTTCCCATTGGTTATTTCTGGTTATTTCTGCGTCAACTTTTTCTCTTTTTTCCCATTGGTTATTTCTGGTTATTTCTGCGTCAACTTTTTAACTTTTTTCCCATTGGTTATTTCTGCGTCAATTTCCACAGATTACGTCAACATTTGGTTAAGTTTCACGGAAACTTATAAGTCAATCGTGAATTGATCGCAATAAACTTCATCTCTTTTTTAAACCTCAAAATTTAAAGCATTAGAAATGGCTAACCTCAACATGAAGGCTTTGACCAGAATCAATAACGTAAATAATCCAATCGGCTTTCTCCACTTCCAAACGATGTTTTAATGCCGCTAAATCCGATGTATCGTATGTATTGCCACCATCTGATTTAACAACTGTCAAAGGTACTTCACATCCCTCAGGAAACATCAACTTTCGACCATCATCTAATTTTAGAACACCTGAAAATACACCTATCATCGTTAGCGACACCACCAACATATTTTTATATCTTGCTAGGTTTATATTCCTTCCTGCATTCCACTAGTCCAAATTTTGTTTGTGCAAGATAGGTGTAACACCTATGCAATAGTTAGACACCCTAAAAGATTTCTGTAGAGCGATGAGATGGAAGGATTAAGCGGCAAAAGAAAAAAAGATGAAAAATTAATCAGTGGATAATCTGATATATGGAACGGAACCATTACCGCTAAATACAACAGTGAAGCATTGTATGCACAGATCTATCACTCTAATCAAATCAACAAAATTATTTATGCTCGTTCAGTAGCAGTAATGAGTTTTCCAAACGGGAAGTAAAAGAATGTAAATGACCTTAAAAATGCTACAGCTGGTTACATCTCATATAATAGACATTAAAATAGTTATTCATTATTGGATATGCTCTTTGCCAGAAAAAATGTTTTAAAGCATTAGGTTTCTTGAATAATAGAAAAACTGAGCTGAATAATTTTTAAGTAGAGACATTAAGTGGGAAGAGGAGGGGGAAAGGGAGGGGACGGAGAAAGCGGAAGAGTAAAAGAAGTAAGAGGAGGAAAAAACAGCAGGATAGCTCTCCACTTTAAAACATTTCCGCAAAACTTCACCCAAATCGTTCCCCGCCTTCCATCCTGAAATCGAAGGGAAGGGGTAGAACGAAAAGAGAAACGTTTGCATATCTTTGCTCATATAAACACATCAATAAAATAGGCAAACATTGATGACTTTTGCTCATTTCTGTGCAGCACTCTTCTTAGATCGAAAATAACCACAAAAAAGTGATACTAGAAGAAACCTTTCTCATCAAGCTCCTTTACGATATCGGCCATCATTTTCTGATAGAATGATTCGCCACGTTCAATAATGCGTACATCGAGTCTATCGTAAATACGACTGAAATCCCTCCTTGAAACATCGCAAATCATCTGCCAAGCCTTCACGAAACTTGCATCATAGCTCTGCAGTTTCACAACACAATCGTGTGCACGTGCTTTGAACTCTTCATCCTCATCAAAACGTTTCTTCGATTCCTGAAGGCTCACAGGTGGTCGATGCATCAACATAAATTCTTCATTAAACCGCTATTGCCATGCCTCGGGCACATAGTTGCGGTATGAAAATACATACTATAAATATCTCAAAAATGGGAGTTATTCAAAGGCTTTTCCTAAGATGTCAAAATAACCAAAGCATTCATCAACGATATACAAGGCATTAGGCGGGATAAAAAACCGAAGGAAAAAGTGCTCTAATAAAATAAGGGTTACCTTTCTTCGGTTGATAAATCCCACTTGATCTTATCAATCCCCTATTCACAGTTTTCGCCTCATAAAGTTACTTTTAGATGATAGCTAAATATAAACAAGTGAGCTTAGGAATCCGCGCATAACAAATCACTCTAAATACCAATAAAAATAATTTAAGCGGAGTTATTTCCTATAAAACACCGCATAACGGTCACACAATACCGTATAAATATTACTTTCTTGTACTTGCAAAATCAAAAGAACAAAATGAAACCTTATAGAAGGCTTGTAGGTCGGCAATCGGCGGAGTTTCGGTGAGGAAATTAGGGTAACGATCTTGTAGATGCGCAATCAGCATACCGAATTGTGTTCCCCAATCACCAACATGATTCAAGCGAACAACCTAATAATTTAAAAATTTCATTCATAATGTCTCAAAAGAAAAACTTTCTCAATTGTTGCTGCTTATGGCAGCATTTTTTAATCCTTTTCGCCGATTTCATCAGCTCAAATTTTTTCTAATACATAACCTTTTTCAGTTATAAGAAATATTCCTAATAAAAATTTCTGAAGAAAAAGGTACGCAATGACTTTGCATTCATTCAATACATTTTTCAAATTCTTAACTTACATAAACAAATCTTTCATTAGCCCTTTCCTCCTCCCATCCCTCCAGTATCATTCATGATACCGGAGGGGAGGGAGGGGGAGAGAGGGACTAATGAGAAATTTTCCAATCCAGTTTTAAAATGCGCGTCGCCATCATTGTACCTCATCTTTTAGCTAGACTTATAAACTTATTCCTCTAATACTTTTCAGACTTTTACAGATTTTATCTTTATTCTCTCCCCAGTCCCTTCCCTCTCACCTTAAAGCAATACTGAGTCTCGCTAGAACTCATGGTTACTCGCTTCTCTTCTAAAAATACAATAAAATGTCTTTTAAATACTTACATCAAAGCCAATCAACTCTAAAAGGCGACAAATGCTATCACCGATGATAGTTGATCGAAGATGACCAACGTGCATCTCCTTCGCTATATTCGGTGATGAGAAATCAACCACAACTCGACGTTTCGATATACGTGGCATCGACACACCCTCAAATTTAACCGAAACAATGATTTTAAAAATGTAATTTCATATTGCAACCTAGATCTAGGCAAAGCAGAAGTTCTGCGACGATGAAGTTTTTAAGAGAGATGTAAAAAGAAGTGAATAAAAAGAAGGCTGCTAACCTCATGCGAGGAAATAAGCTGTAAAAGTTACTTTAATGGTACTTCAAATGCTGTAATTAAGTCGTAAATATACCTTGACGGCGGTGCGCGCGATGATAGCTGCAATAGCCTTCTTGTTGAGGAACACATTTACATATCCTGGGCCAGCAACTTCAACCTAAAAAATTCGGCAACTTTCTTTGTGTTTAAAGAAAAGCATCGAGGAGTAAACTTCACCACCTCAAGCAAGTATCAACCAATTAGATACACCAATCCGCTTGGTTTCTACCGTAGGCCTAGTTCACAGTACGGTAATATGTCGGTGAAAGTATCAATACGACGGTCGCGCATACAGTGAATTTCATCAGTAATATGCCATCGAGTTGGGGAAAGGAAGGGAGGGGAGAGGGGGAGGAGAAGAGGCGGAGTGGATGGGGGCGGTAGCGACGAGGAGGAAGGATGGGATAGGAAGAGAAAGATTGATTAAAAAGATGAAAGTCGTAAGACAATTTTTTACGTTCAGCAATTTCCGTATGCGGCTCTCATTAACTTAACACTTAACTTAACAATAATTTATATAATAACCGCACATATCGGTTTCCTAAAAGAATATTTCCCTCATATATTCTTATATGCAAATAACAATTCTTTCGGGCTAAAAAATTATTTTATTCGTATTTTTTTATTAAATACATAAATATTGTTCGGCGGTAGATTGACGTCGACGATGTACCTCATTAATAGCACAAAACAAACCTTTTCGATCTTCTCACAAGGAGGGATTTTGTCCAATATTGTCTTCGCAACATCTCGTGGCGATGTCTTTATACCACGTTGTCCTAATTTCTGCAATTTTTACTTCAATCAATATTTCTTAGAATTTGTTTCATCTATTAAAAATATTAAAAAAAAAATGATTTTTTTCCTCTAAATAAAATTAAAATACCTGAGAAATAACCATTGCCGAATTGAACTGATAATCGCCAAATTTTGCAAGCGCTGTTTCAGTTATTGTAATTGGTATGTCTAATAGATCCGGATAAGCCTGCAATAACATACATACTTAGCAATTAATATAATCATTAATAAAATAAAACGCCCCAATAATTTTTCTTACTTATTATTAGCAATTACTCATTATTAGCAATCACTAAAATCTACTTCGATCCCCTTCCTCCCCAAATTTGCACATTAGATGATCGGTAATATATTATCTACCTCTATTTTCCTCCACTTATTGGACGCGTTACAACAATTTAATTAATAGCAAATTAATTCGGTCATATGTGTTCAAACAATGATATAATTATGGCCCTTATTAACGGCGAAATTTGAAGAATAAAATTAAACACCAATCCACTTTAGAAAATGCCACAAATATTCGATAATCTGATTGCTTCATATCGGCTGATCAATCGAAATCAATCGATATATCGTTCGCTTTTTGTTATCGACCTATATGTAAAGAAAATATTCATCAATTTTTACTCGAAATCCTTTACAAAGACAATCACATTCATTGTTACAATCACAATAAACCATTAATTTACTTCTTCAATGAATAATCCCAATATTAAAAAGATTCCCATTTAAATAATTTATTCTACAAATAAATACTTCTTCAGCTAATAATGTAAGATGATAACATTTCAAATTAGAATCGTCGACTATAAAAATGTGATGCGAACCTTGTGTACTGCTTCGTTGAATAATTGTTTAAGCATACCAACGATCGAATCTCCAAAATCCTCAACAAGCACATAGTTGTACTTCTTTGCTTGCTTAGGAATACCACCACCACTGCAAACGTTTTCATAAATTTTTATTTGTTCATTTGAAATGTTAAAAAAAAGCATTCACAATGGAATAATGATTGCATTAATAAAGCACAAGCAGCAGGAAGAGTTACACACGCAATAAATATAAGTCACGTCTCCCCTCCCCTCTCTTCCCTCCTTTATCTTTCGAGAATTTCCTTCAAAACAGACTTCGGTTCATATTTTAGCAGGAAAAACTTTAAAAAGCTAAATGAAGATTTTCGACTTCCGTAGCAAAATTTTCTTTTTCATCGCTTCTACTGGTCATTTTTTAACTATTGAAAAAATGTTGACACTTTCGATATTCAGCACAAGCCCTCTTAGAAGCGTACGACGACAAAAAAAATAGGACTTCCGAAGTAAAATAAAAAAGCGACATAGGTGACTTCCAATACTTCTAAAGTACAAAACGTGAACAAAGATAACTGCCAAAAAAAGTTGCCATCATCATGTGACAAGCCATCTGGCTCCAACCAGTATTAACGCCACGATCACAAATAAGAAATTAAAAATTATAAAGCACATTGTCTTCGACTAGTGTTAGATATCTAAAGATTTAGACTAACGGAAAGGATAGGTGGGAAACGCAGTCCATTTGGTAAAAGCCGATCCGCACTTCGAGTACTAGGTACGCCCCTCCCTCCCCAGTTTTCGATTGGACCAACACTTAATGCAATTTCAGCCGGCTTCCAAGAATTCAAGTTCTGATATGATGAAAACTTCTTTACTGTGATGTTATTAACGAAAGCACAAAATGAAAATCTATAAATTCTAAAGAATCGCTTCTTCAACTTCTGAAGTCAGTGCTGGTTGTAGAATATCATCGCAATTGACCATCTGACTACTTCAGTCACTATCAACTAAAGGCCTCTGAAGGTAGAGGCGAACAGTACAAATCACTTCGCACACACACACAAACTCACACAAGAACAGAAAGTTATGGATGGAATAAAGAGATAGAACTGACGCATTAACCATGATACTTGGTTAATAAAGACCCAAATTGTAATAACTGATTGAATATGGCGAAAACCAATCTATATTCTTAGAAAAGATACCAAAAAACCAAAAAAAACCCCAAAAGCTACTAAATAAATTTCAAATATTAGCGTTTTCGGGATAGGCCATTCGCCATCTGAATTTAAATCACATCTGCACTATTAGTCGGTAAATCAATTACCTCTTTAAACACCATATTCTTATAATTTCTCCATCACCTCAAAGAGTAAAAAACTACTAATCTGGAAACTGGTAGCTTACCTAATGAAAATCGTAGCAAACCTTGTCTACTCGAAAGCAGCCTTCATGCTAATCAAACGCTATCGAATGATGAAGAAAAACCAACAACGCAGAACAACACAACAGAAATAAATAATTCAACGGTTTCAACACAAATTGTTCGCACCTTAAATAAATTTATAAGGCTGTCTTCAACAAATATTACAAATAATGAAATCTTTTAAAATATTCCTGAGGTATGCAACAAAAAAACAGAATCTACTACAAACTAACATAACTTGAAGTAACAAAATATGTGAATAACATCTAATAAGGCACACCAAGTCTAACCGCTGACGTTGTGAAAAAAAGCACTCAAGAAACGGAAGATGAAGGACTGAGAGATGCCATCTCATTTGAGCTTTGGTGTCCTTTTTATCCGTAAACACAAAAAAAACCTTTCCAGCCATAAGTGAATGCTTTCCGTACCGCCAATACTTTATTCTATTTCCTTATTCTTTTAAAATTCCACCATAATTTTAAAAAAAACCACCGTTTGGCAAATCCAGTCCCCATCCTTCATCTTTAAGCTTCAAAAAAACGAAGTGATAAGGATGACAGAGGGCGTGCTCGAAATAATCCATGCACTGGTGCGCTCCATCCAGATAACAGAAGTCGCTTACATAGGACGTTTTTTGTCGCTCTTTTCACCTTCTTTCTTTGCCTTCTTCTCCACAGGTGCATCGCCGTTTAATTTTTCGGTGGCTGGCTGTTTCTTGCTCGTTCCGATTCCATTTGCCAAATTGATCCTCTCTCGTTCGGCAATACTCTAAACAAGGATTATTCAATACCACCATAAAATAAATTCTGCAACCTCATAAAACATTGTTCAAGTTGCTAAACGTATCAAAAAATTTGCATATATAGTTTAAAATATTAATAGAAGCTCTAAAGTGTGCTTTGCGAATCGAATGTCATCACCACTTAGAGCGTTAAACATTGCAATAAAAAATTACATGGATTTATTTTTTTTTTTGCATGCAAATAGGTTTCAAGAGTTTTGAATTATCAAAAGTGAACAAATAAGCCGTGTTCTCTTCATCGCCTCC
>JAAVTS010000914.1:0-12219 GCA_022845575.1 Baylisascaris ailuri | reverse complement strand
CCCCCCCCCCCCCCCCTGCACGCTAGAGAATATTAAATGTGCACACTGATGCGGGAAATGTATAGATGGCATAGATGGAGGAATATGGAGATATGGAAGGTAAGGAAGGGAAAAGACCAAATATTGATGCAAGTATCGTGGCTAAAGCATACAAAGGTCACGAATTATTTGAATGCTTTCTTTTTTGAACCTCGCCTGTATATTTCTTTATTCTTAAATAAAGTCTCATCTCATTTTATCTCATCTCAAGCACCAGTCTAAAAGCGCCTACAAATGTAAGACAGTGAATACAAAAAAGTGTCTAGAACACCATATACCAAGACCAATTGATGTTATACTTCAACAGTAAAACCAATCAATTTATCGCGTGTAAATTAATAAAAATGTGCCCAGATTTGTAAATGAGATCTGCTCCAAAAAAAAGGCAAGAGAGAGGCAAAAAGAGAGCGGTGATAACTAAGAAAAAGGACAGCATGACGGCTGGTAGTGGGCAGAGAATTTCGAATGAGCATAATCCCCGAATCGAAAATAGCGTAAAAATAATGCCATTTAGATATGAGTTGAGAATTTGCAATGTATTCCATTTAATTCTCGCTCGATCCCATAAAGAAATCTATCGAGTACAGGGCACAATCCCTCTAGACTTTAATGAAAAATGAGAAATAAAATTGTAGGTAACCTGTTTGAGAATGCAGATTCGATATTTTAGCTTGTCGTTTTCTGCTTTTGCCTTTGCGATTTCCGGACACTCCTCTAGCAACTCACTGTTCAAGTCCATAGAATCCATCGCCTTCAGTAGTCGCTCACATCGAGCCAGTGCATTCGACTAAAGAATTGTTCACCTTATCGTCACACTGTGATACGACGTTAAGTCACATATCTACAGAACGGTGTGCGGCTTTATGTCTTATCTGCATATTATTTGACCATACCTTCCTTAATCATAAATTATGAGGCGCAATCCTTGCGCACCGGTATTTTTCACCATATCACCTCCCATCGTATCATATAGTAAAGATTCACTCGTACCATATCCTAAAGATTCACCCCATGCCTCTATGAAGTTAATAATAAAGTGTAAGGAAGTGATAAGGCTCCTCGACAATATTGCTTCCTTCGAATATTACTTGACAAGCGACGATGTAAGAAAACGACCGTATACACAACAAAAATGGCATCCCAATTTCCCAATGTAACGGATGCCCTCACGCGGGCCCGTGGGCAGAACTGACCTGGAGGAGAGCCATAGCCAGAAGTGGTCCTCGAAGGGAGCCACAACCAGAACTGACTCTCAAGGAGGGCCTTAACAGGAACTGGCTCCGAGGAGGCCGTAATGAGGACTACACCTAAATATGCCCACATATATGTTACCTAAACAAGTATCGTACTGTCACTGTCATATTAAACGATCGCCATAGGGCGCTCTTGCAGGGAACGATGTCATGCTGGCTGCGAACTGCGAATGGAGCTGAGCTTCTGTCCCACATTGCGTACGCACCACTACCATACTCTGCACTCTGCAAACGAATGCTAACGCCCATCACACAAACTTGAAAAGTTGTGATAGAAGCAGACAATTTTGTTTCACTCACTCAACGCAAAGTGTCAAATCATCGACTGACGGAGTGTAGAAGTGGGTATGACCTGTGGACACACCCAACAGTCAACAGAAGGATCTCATATGACAATGCTTACCCACTGCATCGTAGTTTTAATGAGGTCATTGGATATATAGCATGCTTGTTGCAAGAGGGCATCATTTAAGATTCTGCGTTGAGTGACGGAAAAACATCGTTCTTTGCAACGGTGCCTCGCCTTGGAATGCAAAGCTTAAATAAGCGAAAAAAGGTTTACCGCAACGAGAAACTGTTGTCGCCAATGACACAATTCTTCTCTCTCCGATGATAAAGGATCCATAATTTCCTCTTCTTCAGATGACGTAGAGGTATCGCTTAATCCCTCATTCCCCGATGACGACAGATTAGCAGCTTTCAATTTCATTTTCCAAGTGCAGCCTGAAGAAAGAAAGAGATACCCTTACCTCGATTTCGCCATGCGCCCTTAAAACATTCGCAATATAAAATCCTCTATCTGTACGATGAGCGGATTCTACACTTTTTCTATCATAATGTATGAAGCCACTGTTAGCTGTGTGCTATATAACATCCGACTCCTAAGCCGCACAAACCTACGCCTGTGTCATCCACAGAACTCGAAACGTTCCATTTGTACTCCTATATATCGCAACCAACCCTATAAGCATGGTACTTGTGTTCACCACCTACACCTTCCTTTGTGTCAATTTCTAGGCATTTTTTCCCCATTGTTAGAAAATTTTCACTTTAATTGAAGTCTCCGATGTAAAATTTTATCGCCGCTACTTTACTTATTCATAAACTCCCTATTTCTATTATGAGTAACCTGCAACGTTTTACCTTACTTGACAGCAAATTGAAGGACCAAGTGGTGTTACTAAGTAGGAGTTCAAAAAGTGTTCATTTATGGTCATGGAACTTTGTTGCTGAAGACTCTCAAGCGTGAAAATGTGGGGACACCTCTACAAATAAAAAAACTTTGGATCCGTTTGTATGTTAAAAACTTCAAAGCTTGAAACTGCCTACCGATTTTTGCGAAACTTAGCAGTAATATTAGTACTCATAGAATGCAATCATAGCAACTGCCTCGAAATGAATCAAAAATTATAACTGCAAACCACGATTTAAGGCAACTTTATGTATGGAAACCTCTTTATGTGGGGATCCGAACAATCGATGTCCTTCTAGCTACCACTAACAAATGGTCAACTAATCCATGTAACAGCTTAGAATAGGGCATTGGAAGTTTCATATCTTTAGATCACTAATGAAGTTCATTTTTCCCCTCATTCCACAACCTGGCTATCCAAAACACAGAACGGTTAGGGGACGGTAGAGATGTTCCAAGTTTTCATAGAAAAATATACCTCTCTCCCCCGACCCTGGCCATGAACCTGCTGGCAATGCTCAAGCCTCACTAAGATAAAATTGCACAGTTCCCCATGTCTACACTAAAGGGTAGGACTCTCCACTATGAAACCATTATGCCATATAGCCTTTCACATCTACCCATACCTGTGCCTTTGAAAAAAACTCCAACCTTCCACCTCCAGCTCCTCTCTACTACATACCACCTACCTTGCACCTATACCGGTTACACAACCTTGCAGATGCATAGGACACCTTAAGTGATGAGCATTTCAACCGTAATTCTTCCTCATAAACATGCACCTTCACTACACGCCTATTTTCAAAGACCATGAATGACCTTACCAGCGGTCATCCCTACCGTCTCTAAATATAAGTCAGCTCGAATGGCACCTATAAACGGGAAAAATACATCACAAAAGAAATGACTTACCACCTCGATCGAAGAATTGTTCATCCCACTATTAAAATATGGAATAAATTGATAAACAAAAGATACAGCACATCCTATATGATTACTGAAGATCCAAGAACATACAACATCAGCAACCGACCACTCTTACAGCTTGAAAAAAATTTTGAAGAAAGCGAGTAGCATCAAACGTTTTACAGATTTCGATGTTCTCAAATGCGTTCGAGGGCTCAAGATGCATTCAATACGTTCTTCTACGACACTGTTGTGAATAAACGCAGAAACTGGAGAACTAAAATTGAGCACCATACTCGCCTTCTCCCCCCTCACTACCTGCTTACACCAAAAATGATATAATTCAGTCAATCCTAACCTGATAGTATAGGAAATAGGAAGCTAAAAAAACATAAAAAATTACAATATTAATAAATATGAGACGTTTGGCACATCTCTGTGCTTATAAACACAATCAACATGATCCAACATAATAAAGAGAAATAACTTTATATGCATCTGAAAAATTAAAAAATAAGATAACCAAACAAAAGATCACTGACATCCGAAATAATTCAAAAAGAATTTTGTAAGCATAACAGAACATATTTCCCTCCCTTCCTAAGTGTTACTGATGGAATAAACGATGCAGCAAAGAAACCTAACAACAAGTAACACAAAACGACCTAAAAAATGGCACTGTTTCGCATCCTGTGATCGCCAACCGCATCGATAACAGATCCATAAAACCAACAACTTCATTCCATTAGATATATAACACAACAAATACTAATATATCATAATAAACAAACATGTGCGAATCGACGAGGGGTAGTGACTGCAGGGGGATAAGACAACATGACAGCTCCAGCGAGAAGGATGGATGAGGTAATCTTATAACGAAACCCTTAATTTAAGGGTATACCCCATAAGTCAAAGCAATAGTACGAAACCACATATATTAGAGCAATTTGAACTACAAAATCCATTAAATTAACTCATATCCTAAGGGGGTTGTTCCCTCACAAAACTCTAGGGAATTCGAATGGCGAAGGATTGAAGTGAAACGATACAAGGACATACCCTCACACCTCAGAGAACATAAACATAAATATTTCCTAAAACAGTAGAACAAATTATGTGTGCGAAGACGTCATGAAACAGAAGTGGAGAAAATGTGGCGTGGGCGGGAGGGGGGAGGGGAGAGAATGGGAGGGAAAAGGAAACCTGAGACAATTTTTATTTTATTCGTCATCGCACATTCATATCCATGATCAGGACGCAACAATAAATACAACAATAACAACTGAACAACAGGTTAAGGGAAATCAGAATACAACCTTTTTCATAAGTAAGTAAATATTGGAATCTAACTCAAAGCCATGCAGATTGTTCGCATCGCCTTTTAAACGCATAAGTAGCCCACCGAATGAGGCATATGCGGCGAGTGTATTCGACTCCGCACTCGACTCCTCTCCTTCTATTCGATAGACTTTACCGAACATCACATACTCGAATGGATCCATACGTGGGTAACTCACCTATAATTACCAACACGATTCTCATCTTTTACCCAGTGAACGAGGAAAAAGAAATAGGCAGGTATGCATATCTAAGCATTCTGCTAAGGGAATAAGCGATTGCGCAAGCAAAAATTGATGAAGTGCGGCCAATCTTGTTTCTATAGATTATCCTGCGATGCGCTTTTATCCTACACATTTCGTGACCGAGACATTTGCGCCGACAAACAGACATCACATGATGCATTCTTTTTACTAAATACATAGAGTATCATGGATAAAAAGTGGAACAGTACGCCACAGATATGCGCTTTTTGCATTTTAATCTGTCAAGTTAATCGAACGATCACCCAAAACATATGTAACACCTTCAAACTAAGAATCGCTTCTAAATCCCGAAAATGGATTACCTAATGCAAATTAAGCCCAACAAATCCCGTAATTCAACTTCAATGGTTCTCGAGTTGGATACAAGAGGAAGGTGCACTGGTTTTAAAAAACATAGATATGGCGTCGTCATCATATTCAACTTTGAAAGCTTGAATTTATGAAAATATTCCACCTACCAATGGATCGTATTCAGGTTCGTCCGGAAGGCCATCGTCACGTAATGTCGTTGCAAGCATCAAACGGAACTTATCGTTTAAATGCATCGGATATCTGCAGCAAAAAAAAAGACTGATCTGAGGTGACACTGACAACAGTAAGTCATCTCTGAGGATCAAAATGCGAGACTTCCCTAGAAATTTATTAGGCAAAAATGAGATTTTTTGGCCAAAGCAAACCAAGCGATCCCTTTCATCATCAATGCGAATACTTTAAATCTCATGTTCGTAGTAACTGACGAGCAAATCGAATTCCCACTCACAGCTGTGTGTTGACGTCGAGTATCAGTTCCATCTTGAACGATTCAGAATCGCAGAATAAACGCGAAACACGATCGAATTTTTTCCCATCCGGATCGACATCCTTCACAAGAAACATATCGTCAAAGAGTATACCTGTCGACATTGCTTGACCAACTTCTAAATTTCCATATGTTCAAGTCCAGAACATTTCCTAACATCACAGCTATCAAAAAACTGCCTGTAGTTTATGTCAAACGTCAAATGTTAGTAATCTTTTAGAAGGTCAAGAGGCTGGAACATGGATTTAAAAGAAAGGAAAAAGAAAAAGAAAAACAAAAAACAAAGACAAAACAAAACACTGTACCCTGGCTGCGAACCGCGAACGGAGCTGAGTTTGTGTTGCGTACGCACCATTACCGTACCCTGCACCCTGCAAACGAATACTATCATCACAGAAACTCGAAAGCTTGTGACAGAAACATGCAATTTTTTTTTTCATCATTTGACTTAGAATACCAAATTTTGCATGCGTGCATTACTTGACATTCTGAGGTGAATGATGAAAAAAGCGTTGCATATTTCTATTTCAATTTTTCGACTTTCTGTGATGTGTGTTAATATTCGCTTGCAGAGTGCAGAATACGGTAGTGGCGCGCGGAATACGGTAGTGGTGCGTACGGAATGTGGGACTCGAATTCAGCTCCGTTCGCCGTTCGCAGCCAGAGTGCCATCATTCTATGCAATGGTGGGTGTCCCAATATAGCAATCAAGGAGAATGTAGCTCCGCCACTCGTTTAACCGTCACGACTGAGGACTTATGGATTCGCTAGCTACATAGGTGGTGCCAGTAGTGGCATCAACCTTTGGTATACATATTTACACCCTGCGAACACATCCAATACTGAACGATATCCAACACGGTGTTCACCGCGTAGGAACGAGACTAATCTATCAGAAAAGTGCTCCGAAGGTGGCCAAAAAAAGTGCTTCGAAAGGGCTAGAAAAATGCTCCAAAAGTGTCCAAGAAAAGTGCCCCAAAATTGGCCAGAAAGTGCTCCAAAAGCGGGCCAAGAAGTGCTCCGAAAATGGCCAAAAAATGCTCCAAACGTGGCAACATAAATTACGAATTCTTTCTACCTGATAAAATTGCTGCATAATCTCAGAGTTCAAATCGGCAACAAACGAAGTGAAGTGATACAATGCAAGATTTCAACACTTACATCACCCCAAAACTTCAACTTTATAAGAACAGTTGGTTGACCCAATTTAAGTCAGTTTTTTGTGCCATTAAATGCCTCTCCATTTTCTATAATTTCCCCAACCCGAAGTGACAACACATCACCTCAAAATTTTCGATGTGGCCACGCTACTTCTTAGGCCGGTATTTTCTAGATCTATAAGGCAAATTAATTGAATTGCAGCGTACAGTTTGCAAAACTCGTTGACAAGAGCGAAATCCACATACCGTCTACATAAGCCAAAACGCACTTGGCCACTCCGTTTTCCAGAAGAGTTGCCAGGCACCTGCGAAACCAGAAAAAAAGCTTATGAGTGAGTCTAACCTACGTCCAGGTGGACATATGCTAAACTCAGCTTCGGCTCCGGTCAGTCAACTGTCTTTTACCCCCTTCGGTTGTGACCATGTTTATTCAGTCTCGACATGGCCACGGGTTAAACTACCCCCGGTTCAGTTCCCAATCGCGACTGAGGCCGAATTTAGCCCAAACCCATTGTAATGCACCTTTCACAAACCCACATTTTTTCCTGGATTTCCTATAGGTAGGTGGTTTCATATTTACATGAGGCCAGGAACGCTTCAAAAATTTTAATGTGGTGGTAATGAAAACTCCTATAAACCTGTCTCTATTACGTAAACATCGAATAAATTATCAAATTTTCAAAGGTAATACCCTGAACTATTGCTGAACAAGAGAATGCCACTTTTGGAGGTCCACTTCTAGCGAAAGGATGGTTTATTCTGAGCATTTCTACTTCCATAAATCCATCCCTCCGCCATTTTTAGATTCAACAACGATGACTTGAATACACTCTCTTACAAAACTATCGGCTACCCTCCTAAAAAAATAAATAAATAAATAAATAAATAAAACAAATTTCCTATGTTCGTTAGATTACGAGATCGGATTAGCCGATTACGACGAATGCAACTAGATGAGCAAATTTTATTAGTGTTCCAACACAAGCATAACTACCTAGAAATCTATCAAAACGATGGCAACTAATAAAATCTTCAATTGCTTTTTCAGATATGCAAATCTAGCTGGCCTTAATGATTGGTGTGGCACAATGAAATTAGCTATCCGGTGATATGAACGCTAGTTCATTACACAATCAGTCGACCAGCAGACACAGACAAACACAAACAACAAAGACAAACACATACAACGGACAATATTAAGTAGTGACTATCACAGCGTTAATAGTCACGTCCATTGCGTGAATTCTACGGCGACTACGTTCATCTTAGTTTGGGATATGACTGGAACCGCAAAAACCTACCACCTATCGTTGTTTTAGAAAAAACATAATGCAGAGGAAAATCGTTCATAGTTTTTAGCGGAATTGTTCGCATAATAATTATCTAAATAAACTGGATATAAGAGGTTTAAACAAGGTGAGATGACCAAACCTAGATATTATCGAATGTAAGAAGACAACTAACAGTTACGCTGTAAAATTTAATAAGAAAGTGTCAAGTTCATAGGAGAAGGGGAGGGGGGGCGGTGGCAGAGGGATGAGGGAAGGAAAAGGAGTGGGGGATGGAACGGGGCTCAACGGAAATGACTCCTGAAAATATTCGAGGCTTTAATTTTTGCGGTTATCGAAGTTTTTTGACGGCGAACTGGCATGAGAATCAAGTTCAGCAAAGATATCAGACGATGCTTGACGACAATTCCCTAATTAATGAATTCCTTTTCGAGATGAATCCACCGTCACGTAACCCTCCAATCCATTTTTATGTGACCGATATGTGTGAATAAGGAAAAAAATTTAATGCCTCGTCTTTATATTAATAGCCCTTTCAATCGATATCAACACAATTCTAAAAAACATTTCAATCATAAAATCACCTTATCACCTTCCAAGAGTTCGCATGAGAAATCCGAGAGGAATGGAGAATGGAGTGATTAGTGATTATTTTAAGTGACGAGCAAATTACGAACAACACTTTCTACACATATCGACAGCAAAAACAATTACTAGGTATTATATTACTTACATACAATTCATCGAAAAAAATGGAACACTAATAATACGCAAAAATACGTTCTCTGAAAAGATTTTAATAAATAAACCTTGAGAACCTCTTTCCCTCTTCCATCATTCTGTGATTCACCTTACAGTAAATAGTCTTTCGAGGGCGCAATTGCATCATTCGCATAATGCTTGATGAATTTTACACATGTATAATTCATTTGAGGTTCTTTACGAAATAGTGCTTTTTGTTTATTTATTAATAGAAATAGGGGGATAAATATTTAATTATTTAATTTTTATTGAATATCAAGTGATAGAAAATAGAGTGATATAAATACACTTTATATTTAAAAAATGTTCAAACATTTCGGATGCTTTTTGCATTGTATCTCAAACGAACTATGCACATGTAACGTTCGATCATTCGAACACGCGTAATGATTCCATGAAGTGCGTTCGGCCAGAGTATCTCTTCTAGAGTGTTAATGTCGGGAAGGGTGGGCGTCAGGTAGTGCTATGGACCTCAGGTCGTGCTCAAAGTCGAGGGGATGATAGTTCCGTGTGAACGGTTGCATTGCAGAAGCGCGCAACCTTGTTTAACTTTCAAAGCGTCGCTACCTTTACCTGATGTTTTAAGCCTTTTTGATGCAACGAAAAAGCTCTTTTATATATGGATGCGTTTTTTATTCAAAATGAATAATACACACTTTTTAATCACCGAATTCGTCCCCATTAACATATTTTGGGGGGAGCAAGGGGGAAGAGGGAGGGAGGGAGGGTGGAGTTACGTACTCTTTCATATTCATATGAAGCTTTCTTTCACGTTGAGCAGGTATCATGGCATGCTCTATTGTTTTGCCCCATACGATTTGCTATTGCTTTGTGAAAGAAACCTATAAAATGCGACATAATTTGTGCTATTTAATATATTGTTGGTTTTTTTTGGTGAAATAAACTATTTTTGTCTCAAAAAATCTCTTAAGCTATAAGCATCGAATTTTGTCACAGTAATTGTGAACCAATGAATTGGGGGTACTATTGGAGAGGCAAAGACCAAATTGAATTTTATTGATGGATTATTTAATAGAGATGAGTGAACTTTTTTGATGCTTAAAAGAGTGATTATGCTTATTTAGAATTGAGTAATTTTTTCTTCTTTTTTCTTTTTTTTTTCTTCTTCTTCTTCTTCTTCAAAAAAAAAAACTTAGAGATTCTCAGTCGTAAGTTATCTAGCCTAAATTATCCAGTCATGTTGATATTATGCAAATTTTTAGACTTATCTATGAGGGCTCATATTGCTGCAACATCAAGCTCTTCACAACGCAACACAGCTGTTGAAGAAGCGGCATCAAAACGAACTACTGGCCGTGCATCTAAAAAGAGAGCGACTTGGACGGAGACCCCTGTTGGAGTTAAATCCCCAGGTGCCATAAGGCGAGGCAAACGCTCAGGCATCAGCGCTGGAGGAAACGATTTTACCCGTTCTATTAATTCACCGGAAGTGTGTGTCGTCGACGAAGGTGGTCCTGCAAAGAGAACGCGTCTTTCAGAACGTGCGGCATCGGAATGTGGTCCAAGTGGTGCTTCAGAACTGCCACGTTTACGACGCTCACCCCGTGTACATGACACCGTAGAACCAATCGAAGTTTGGCGATCACCACGTCGACGTGCTTCGGGTTTTATGTCGCAGCAAATTAAAGAGGAACCTATAGATGTTGAAATCGATGATCAACCCTCGAAGCCTAGTGAAAATCGTGAGGAGATGGCTGCACCAATGCTTCCACAACGATCACCGCTGCTTGTGCAATCGTTGGTTGAGGATACGGGAGCATCGGATATCCATCGCCGTGAAGGATCTACGGAAACGATGGCGATGTGTGAAGAGGGAAGTGATCGCTCACTTTGTGATGGTGAGAGCGAAGTGTGCACCGAGCCCATTGATGCAATTCCAGTACCTGTTCGGTCTACTCATATCAAATCGACAAAACAATCTGCAGACGCAGTTTCAACGTCCGAAAGCAATCGAGTCGCCGTAAGTGAAAAATCAGGGAGGATTGTCACTCTTAGCTCAGGTTCTTACCTTTCCAATATATTTTCAATAATTTTTAGAATATATTTTCCATTTAAACAAGCGTTAGCCATTTTTCTACTTATTTCCATATGTTTCATTCAAAGGGCACAAACGACCACCTCCAGCGAATTGGCCTAATATCGTCGAATCACTTTTTATGCAATATTTTGGCATCTTAGTGATTATCCGTTTCATCATGGTCAAAACTATTCAAATGCCCCAATTCCGCCTAATCTGAGCCCTTACTTTCCATATAGTCATTGCTCAGAGTGGTTGATTCAATCTCAAAATATTTTCTTGTGATTTGAATTGAGCGTTTAAAAATCTTTTCAATTAGTGTGAAGTCGATAAACTAGCACGAGCTGATTAGGAACGAAATGCACCTAAATGATATGCAAATTTATTTCTTTCCCAATCGCAAACGTCATCGGCGACCGTAGAATGAAGTCTTACTAATTAGAAGAAACCTCATATGCAAATATATGGAAACGTAGACGAATATGGGTAACTCTTTTATAGATAAAAATGATTAGATTATTCCCATGAGAGTTAGTCGTCGTGCTTAGTGGTGTCCAGTAGGATCGGTGGGCAACTTCAGTTTTCTGAGACCTTTTTTATAGGCCATTAATTCTGTTGCTTTTGCCTACACTTTTGCTTCGAGGCGGGCAATATATATTTGTTAAGGAAAGCGAATATCTACAAAATCGGAGGTGAAACTTGATCGTCGATTGAATAAATTAACTACAGCCGATGAGTTGATAGTACCTCGAAGAAAGAAGAAATCAGAGGAAAGTCAAATTGCTGCAATTTGCTTGCCCGTACAAGTAAGTATTTATTGTTTCATTTGTGGGTCTTTTAATGTCGCTTACTGCGCGGTCGCTTTTAAGAGCTCTTCAACCAGGCTGTTTGGCTTCGTCCTACCGAATCACTCCAACCAGGGGCCTCATCGGGATGAGGGCGATGTAGCAAGTCAGAGCTCTGCTCTTGAGTCGAACAACGACGAATCGACTCGTCAGTATCCGCTGAGCGGGGGACGAGCCTGAACCTAACCCTCACACTACCACACAACTTCACCTAAGCGGAAGCAATATGAAGGGACATTTATTTGTAATGAATGCTTTGTCGATTAAAATAGGTAAATAAAAATTGTGGGTCTTAGAAACTTGGGCAGGTTTGGTTTTCTTTTTTTTTT
>JAAVTS010000913.1:54982-66239 GCA_022845575.1 Baylisascaris ailuri | reverse complement strand
TTTTAGGTGATGGATGAAGCAGAACGAGATCGTCTTGTGAATAATATAGCAAGCAGTTTAAAATTTTGCAAGACGTTTATTCAAGAACGAGCCGTCGATAACTTCACTCAAGTTCATCAAGATTTCGGCAATGCTCTTCGTAATGCTCTACAAAAGGCAAATGGGGCAATGCAAAAAAAGGTCGAAACAAAAAGGTTTTCTTGAATAGTGTACACAATTTAGATATTGTCTTGTGCAGGTGATGTGTTTGCTTTAATCTCGCTAAGGTGGGCAGTTNAGAGGGAGGGGGGGGGGGTTATAATATTTCTTATGGTCAAAAATATTGAAAATATTTAGGGAAAGAACGTTTAAGTGGTGGAAAAAAATGGTAATTTGGTAGTACAATAAAACTGAGGAGGAATGATTGCACAGGGACCGGCAATCTTCGAAAGTTGAGTATTGATGAAAAAAAGTCGAATGTTTCTTTCCTTTCTTTGGAAGGATTTGGAGAAATCTTTTTTTTGCTTTTACATTGTTGCCAAAATCGTCCCAAAATTGAGATACCTAAAATTTACCATCTAGAAACTAAGGAAAAAAACAATACATCTCTGTACCACCTCATTCTACTGTCCTAAAATTTAATAATTTTTTCAGATTTAAGAAGAATAAAAACTTCAACAAGGAAAATAGCTATTCGTGAAAAAGAAAGAATCAAAAAAAAGATGGATTTCAGTACCAAAATATCCTGAAATTAATAATCAGTCGAATTTTTTAAAAATTCTTTCACACCTCTATTTATATAAGTAAAACCTTTAATATATATAAAAGTGATTATATAATAGTATGAAATTGCAGCGTGAAGAAACGGCGGAATTCAACGCTAAAGAAAGTGTAATGATGCCTTGTGCTATTGATAATCGAATGAAAAATATCTCTAATTTAGCCAAACATTGTAAATATTGAATTCGAAATGATCGTTGCTGATATTGTTGCCTATATTTTTTTAATCGTTCAGATTTACCTATACTATAACTATAGAAAATTTTATTGGTGATGAGTTGGTTAGGGAATCGATTATTTGAGCGGGAAAATTTGTTCAATAAAATTCTGGCATTATTCCAAAATTTTGGAGTTTTTTTTTGTTGAACTTATGTCAGAGGAAATTTCGGAGTTAGAGAATTCGAAAATTTATCTTAAATAGTTTTTTAATTAATTTCCTTCAAGTTCTAATTGTTTAGCATAAAGGTTTTCTATTTTATTATAGAGACGATGTGAGGTGACGACCCCCCCTCCCCCCCTTCCGGTGTTGCTTCCCCTCCCCCACTCTTCCCATCGCTTCCCCTGCCCCCACTCTTCACAACGCTTCCTCCCTCCCCACCTTTCCTATCATTTCCCCTCCCCCTCCCCGCCATGCGAAGGAGGCGGTCGAGTTCTATAAATTCGTTAAAGAGGAATCATTTTCTATCATATTGTTTTATTCATACGAGGATTCAGTATCTACTCGATCTCTGGATTTTATTGTTTAACTTGAATGCTGTAATCTATTCAGTAATTGAATGCTGTAGTTTATTCTGTATTTAAGTGTCATAACTTACTCATTTAATTATTAGGAGGTTATGTTATCGCGTAATGTAACTAATGATATAACATTATTATTGAATTAATTTTAGAGTAGGTTTACATTATGCATGCACTAATAAATATTTTCTTCTTAACAGTTTTTTGTTGCATAATGCGACAGCTAACAATAGAGAAACGTTGATAATTAGGTCGCTTCCTTTTGTAAAAGATTTCACTTAATACCAACCATTTAAGGGCAAAACTTCATTCCAGAATTCAAGGAAGGGGGGGGGGGGGAGGAGGAAAGTGGCCAGTAAGGATGGATAGGCGTGAGTTACATTCGAATTTTTTCTTGTCCAGATTTTAGGGGTGAAGCAAATGTTACATGGGGTTTCAAAGATGTGGAATTGCCCCGCCCCACCCGATCCCTCCCCTTCCACTGCATGGGTAGTGGGACAAAGGGAGGGGAAGAGAGGAGAGACTAGGTTTTTCGGGAATTAAAGGATCGTGATGTATTTTCCTAGATTTCGATCGTGCAAAAATTCTATGGAAATAAAATTTATGCGTTGTTATAGCATCTTCGTCAGGTTTCTCTATATTGAGCCAAATTTTGGGAAGAAGTTGAGCTAAAAGACGTATTCGTGAAAATTTAGAAAACTTGTTTGAGTTTCTGGAATTTTATAAAATGTTCACTTTTGCAAAAGAAAAAAAAACATATAGCGAAAAAATTTGAAATACTCCGGCGATGCATTGATGCCAATATAAGGAATTAAAAGTAAATAGTGGAGACAGAGGTGTAGTAGATGGAAATTGCATTATAGCTCCGGTTCCATTGGGAGTCAAAAATTGGGAGCCAAACTCCATCGGGAGCGGAAAATTGGGGGCGGGTTTCCGTTAGAATTCAAAATTTCGTTTTTCCCGCCATTTTTGAATTTTTCTCGAAACGATTGCTCACTGAGCGTATTCGTATTGTTGCGTATTCGGGCGTGTTGCGTTTTCGCTGACAAGCTTCTCTTTCAGAATGCGCAATACGTTACCTGCTGGGAAGCTACGCACTCGATTGTTTTTTTTGGTGCTACCGCTTCGGCAAAGGTTAAAGCCATGTTTGTTTAAATTTTTTACGGTTCGTTGTTGACGTTGCTAGGGTGTTTTATTTATCCAGAGGATGTGAGGGGACTTAGTGCTAACCTAGCTTGTTTTTATATTCAAAAATGATATAAATGTAAGAAGTATTCTGCGCATATTTCCTCCTCTTCAAAATGAACAGATAAGAAGCTGTAGAACGTCTTTTCAGCGCGCCAAATTTAAGCGTAAATAGATTGCGGAAAAATTAGATTTTTCAGGTCGAGAAAGTTGTCTTCAAACTTTTATTATTTATTTAGTAATACGAGTATTTTACGTCGAGTAGGGGGGAGGGGGCGGGAGGATACCGACAGGCGCCGTTATTGAGCCCCGATCCCAACAATGTACGTGAGTTCCAAGTATTTTGCGTCCAATAAAGGGAGGGGGATGGGGAGGTGGTTAGACCGCTGGCAGACGAGGCAGATAGAATTCTCAGATTTACAGGAGTTTATATACTTCAAATTTCTAGCAAACTTTAAAAGAGTTAGCCTTCGTTGAACCTTCACATCGCTTCGCTATACCTGTGTTCTCTATTCTCATTGAGCAAATCAACTGATTTCAGGTGACGAATCGACAGCAGCTAATTTGAATTAAGCGATGGCGAATAAATATTTATCTGCTATAAAACAAATTTATAAAAGCTACGAAACGGCGAAAGGTTTTTGCAAATTCGCCAGTGGGGTAAGTGTTATCTTTCTTGTTGGCAAACGAGTAAATTGAATAACTCTTTTAATGCTTTTATATTTCTTTACCGCACTGTTATCTATAATGGAACTTACCCGGGTAAGTTGATAGAGCCTACTGAGAAAGTTGAAATTTTTTATGGTTGGTTTATCAGTTCGGGTAGGGGTAATACGAGTTCAGGTAGGGGTAATATGAGTTCGGGTAGGTGACAAACCGTTGCTAGCTTAAATAAATATCACATGACACTGTTACAGCAGGTATGTCATGAGGTATTGTATTATCATTTGAACAAAAATGCCCTTTTGGGGATCTTATTCCCCCCCCCCCCCCCATAGATATTCCTCCTAGGATGTTCCTGTTTACATGAAGTGACCCCCGCCCGGTCCTTTCTTTCTTTTGTTTGGTACTTACGACGGGGGAATTTTAAAAGGTATTTTAAGTTCACCTCAAAAATGTCTAATCCAACATGTCCATCTTCCACTATCGTTATATTTGGCACCGAACATCGTTTTCAATCTCAATTTTTGCTGGGAACGTAACTCATTGTTTAATTCCATGAAAATTAGGAAATCATCGTTCGCCAAAGCTCGACTCTGTGCTACACCATCCCACTTGATAAGCGAAAAGAATTATGAGAAAATAGCCGTCATATTCTTGCCACTCTGTACCCCTGAGTTTATTCGTAATCTTTATTGTTTTTGCGAGAAGTCGGGTAAACATTTTAATCGATGCGAGTGATCGAGTGATCAGTTGTACCAGAAAATCGAATATGTTCAATAGCAACCGATGTTGCTTGAGGATGAAGAGGATGGAAGGCTGATGATCGTTGAATAGATCTCAGTCGGCAGACGGTTCAATTGCACAGATTGCAGTGTCGAGTGTTGTCTGTATCGGAAGGTCGCGTAAAAGTTGAGATGGATGTGACCGAAGAACTACTGAATCCGCCTGGTACACTACATGGAGGGTGTACCGCAACAATGGTTGATATAGTCACCACAACAGCGCTAATGGCAACTGAAAGAGGACACCCTGGAGTTTCTGTGGATCTCACTGTTTCGTAAGTTTTGAGCTGCAGTATTTTCTTGCTGATCTTTGCACATTAAAGGCATCTTAAAAGACCGCCGATCAAAAGGCGCAAGACTTGACCGGCCCTAAAGTTCGGGATCGTGGCTGGCATACGCTTTAGGATAAAGTAGTTTGGATGCGTGGGAAACGATAACTAATGAACCGGAAGCGTTTTCAGTAGGAAAATGAGGTGTTTCCTTCTCATCACACTTATTTCGTTTCTTTACGAATAGTATTGGACCAGGGATACCGGTGGAAATAGTTCCGATTCCTTCGATTTGTCCTTTCATTAGTGTATTTAATTGTTTTTAAACTCAATTAACCTAATCAGCCTAGCAGGCTCACCTTCTATGCATTGATAAATAACGCTAAATGATAAGGGAAAAGGTAAAATATCAGTCCGAGTTGATGAGTGTAGAAATATTGTTTTCGATCAATGAGAGGGGAGGGTGTCGGAAATAAACGCGGCAAAACTAAATGATGACGAAGCGAGAGAGCCAAGTGGGGGTGCGCTCAGATAGAAAAGGGCTGACGAGCCCCTGTACACACTAGGGGAAGGGAAAGGCGACATAGACATGAGATAGAGAGTTTGATACAGTTAATAGGAATGACGACAAGGGGAGGAGACATTGAATCCTCTCACAACAATGTGGGGATTCCATGTTTCCATTCCCACCAAATCGCCAGCGAACTCCTAGTTATTTGGCTGGAATTTGTTTTGTCCTTCGCCGATTCACGAGGTAGATGGGGAGGGGGTTGGGGACAACCGACTTAGGCGGAAGTTGAGTTTGAGGTATTTAAATTGCTGTGCAAATAAAAATTACTTGCAGGTATCTTGCAGCGGCACACCCCGGCGAAACAATCATAATCGATGCGAGTGTTCTTCGCACCGGTCGTACTCTCGCCTATACTCGTGCAGATGTCTTCCGTAAGAAGGACAATGTACTGATCGCTACAGCACAACATACAAAGGCGTTCCCGGCTTCGAATAAGAAATAGCGGATTCATCAGGTGGCAGCATCAAGCGATTTCACATCACAGGTATATGCAAGATTTCCTTTGAAATTGAAGTGTTGACATAAGGTGCAGTTTCATTGCCTACGCAAAAGCTGAGGAAAAAAATTCGTGGAGGGGAGGAGTAGTGCATTTATGCATGAAATAGAATCCAAAATCTTACAAGGTTATCAATAACTATCTAATAAAAAGTGTTAAGGAGGAAAGGGAGGGAGGGAAAACTGAAAAACACAAGAAAGGAAATTCTAGAAGGGAGATATCACTCTGTTTCACCTGCATATACTTTGCTTATGGGCTTTGCCGTTTATGACATTGTTTGATGTTTTCATTGAGATTGTTTGATGCCAATATTTTGATGTTTTCGTTGAGAATATGTAAGCAATAGTGAAAGGAGAGAAAGACGGCTTTAAAAAGATAGGGGAATAGGTATATGGAACTTCACGCAAATTTCATGTTTTACATATTCATATATGTTGCGAGTAAGAAATAAGATTGCACTTTATTATGATAAGAGGGTTATTAAGTATAGAAGGAACAATTTACGGAATGCACCTAAATCCGCGACCCATTTTTTCATAAAAATTTTTGTGTTTGATGTAGGAATGAAGGAAATCAACAAAAGGGCGATAGGCTGCAATAGTCATGAGGTTCTATATACTCGTTTACTAATCTGAATTCCTATTTGCCTTCGAGTGTGCGATATTTCTATAAATCTGAAGCAAATCTAGATGAATAATTGCATGATCTTATTGAGGTAACATGTACACATCACTATAAGAGATATGAACATACCGAGTTGATATTTTACTACAAGTGATGTAACCCGACTTGACTAACTCTTTTCAATAATAGTAAAACATGCAGGTTAGGTAGCTTTTGAAAGAAAAAAAACCTAGATTGAAAAAATGTAATAATTATAAAAACTATAATACACGTATCGGCCCAATTATTAAAAGCTCAGAAGTAATACAACGAAAGTTATAGTTGAAATATTATACAATGACTATAAGTTCACTCGCTTTGATTGCTAATATTTGAACAATTGTTTTTTTTTTGGCTCATTTGCATCAACCTCAATTATAAGATGATTTGGAATCCTGCATTCCCCCATCTTGGAGCGAAATGGTGGGTGGGCTGTTGAAGCAGATCGTTTTGGCATCAAAACTAAAATTTTATAGATTAGCCAAATCGATCCTTATTCAAAATAAATTGTTTGAATGCGTTTTATTTTTTTCTGTGCTTCAATTTTATTGTAAAAAATATTAGGTAATAGCACTAGCTTGCATGTTTTACCTTTATTGATAAGAGTTAGTCAGGTCGAGTTACATCACTTCTCGTAGTGGAATACTAACTCGATATGTTCATATCTCCTATGGTGATATGTACATGTTACTTCAGTAAGACCATGCAATTATTCATCCAGCCTTGCTTTAGATTTGTAGAAATATTGCACACTTGAAGGCTAATAGGCAACCCAATTAAGGCAGACAGTAAGTCACGATTATCGCAGCCTGTCACCTTTTCGTTGATTTCCTTTATAGGAAGTAGGACATTCCACCTTTGCGTTGTATCAGGTGTGAAGGTGTTGGCATCTGAAGGCCGATTCGTTCTGTCGGGCAGCGACGACGTGAAGGAGTGGGCCGAGTGTGGAGTGCAAGGCACGCGGAGATAGTGGAAACTCTTTATTGGACAGCATAACGGCTCCCAAGACGAATATACAGTGAGTAGAAGGCGAATGAAGAAGACTGACTCTGACGAGTCGGCCAAGGGCACAACAGAAGAACAGTGGCATTATGTCAAGAGCACTCAAAGGAGAACGGACTGAGCGGGCAAACGTTGTCACTGCAATGACAGGTCACGAGCGGACGGTTGGCTTCTCGGCGCCATACCCAAGTCAACAAGTGCCCCCCCCTCCTTCAGCATCTTCTCCTATGTGGTACCGCTCCCCCCCTCCACCTTTATTAGGGGTTCTACGCCAATACGTACGCCTCATTCCCCTCCAGCATCTCCCTGTGTGGTACTGCCCCCCCCCCCTCCCACGATAAGGGGTTTTGTAAGAGGTTCTACGCCGATACGCCAAACAAACAGCAGACAGATAAAAGTGGAAGAATAAAAGAAGCCCTCCCCCCCCTCCCCCACTCCCCTCCAGCATCTCCCCCTATGTGGTTCCGCCCCTCCCCCCCACTCTTATGAGGGATCCTACGCCAATACGCTAAACGAACAGCGTGTGCAAGGACAAAGGAGAGTGCAAGTGAAAGTGCAAGAACAAAGGAGCCCACCCCCATTCCCATTCCCTTCTAGCATCTTTTTTATGTGGTACTGCCCCACCCTCCCCTACCCCCACTCTTAAAGGGGCTCTACGCCAATACGCCAAACAAACAGCAGAGAAATAAAAGTGCAAGAGTAAGGGGACCCCGCTCACATTTTAGTGCCACATCACGCCTCTATAAAATCTTTGGTGCCGAACTAATCCCGCAGGTTAATTGTGCTCCCGAGTTGACGCCCGTCCGAAATACCCTCGAAGCGAGAGGAAACCTTTGCTACTATATTCTCCAAAAAAACAGCCATAAAGGAAATATGGACACCCGCGGCAACAATAAACCCTCTTCCAGGCTTGAAAGTTATTCCGCCTCTGCTATCCCCCTCTATCCATCAAGAAGGTGCACGAAACGGGTGAGGGATGACCGGAAATGACTCGGCTAGGGTTAGTCCAGCTTTTTCAGATGTTACTGACTATCCTAATTGCCCTCCAGCTAGCCCTACTTCCGCTTGAAGCACTATTGAAAAAAAGAAAACAGGAACAAACAAAAAACCCGTTTCGACTGACGATCACATTATTTCCGCTTCTTCGGTATTAGGTCCAAGCCACTCATATATTTCTTATCAACACCATATTCATTTGAAAGGAGTTCACTCACGAATTGCACCTGAAATAAACAAGCCATTCAACAAAGAGTGCAGATCGCTACAAGCAACAAAAAGAAAACAATCCTTATTGATCTCCAACAAATTTGCATGTCCCAACATTTTTTAATTCTAGGTAATTTGCATATCTTCTTTAAATTGCTTATAAACAACATCCCGAACTACTCACAGCCTCCATTGATTTAATATTTCTTTAAAAAGTTTCATTTTTATAATTCATACGTCATCGAAATGGTCTGCTAAAGAATCATTTACCAAAGGCAAATCTCTTATGTGCTGCTGTGTATAAGATGCCAAGCAGCCCTATCCTCGATCTCACATATGCTCACACAGCTTGTTTCCACTCCAGTTTTCATCACATTCACAACTAGAAGTGAAGACTACTTTTCAGTGGAGTTGTATTCCGATCACTATTCGCACTCTCCTCCCAACACGAAGACTCGCCTTGTTCTCTCTCAAGCGATAAGGTACTGTTCGACGACCCCCTTTCACCAATATATACAAATATATCGGCATTAAAAAATTCAAAGTTATTCGTACTGGTGGCGTCAGAATCCTACTTCAAATTCAATTACGCGCTGAACTCACTAAAAGTGAGGCATGTGCAAACAATCGCTTATTGCATGATACCGCTTTGATGGGACCATAGCATGTGTTCCCAGATGTGACGTCACCTCCCAGTTAAACTTTACAAGTTTGTCTTCCTGTTCAACAGAGATATTACCCAGGTAGATTACTAAACCATAAAGTGATATGACTTATTAAAGAACAATCTGTCTGCTTTGTTTGGTGAGGTGAAGGCATTATGAGATGTTCCTTTTCAATCAAATCTTTCAGTCAAACCTTCCCGTTAAACGGAACTACCAAGTGCCACCCGGACATCGTCAAAGCGCAACAACACAATCTATCGAAGATTAACCTGATTGCCTTGTATGGTGACCTGTGGGCCCTCACAGCCTTGTGCATCGTTCACTATATTGGCACTCGTCGCGATACCCACTTGAATTTGCTGGCAGAATGGTTTACACTCTATCCCATACAGACTAAGATTGTTGACCAATGTCATCTTCTTGTTGCCCGACCGTGTCTCCACCTGGAACAACACGTCGTGACGTTTCTACAAATCCCTGTAATTGTTTGTTCGCAAAATATTATTGTTACAGTAAGGGAATAGAGCATCTATAAACCTATGACTTCCTATAAGGGGTATGTGTAAGGGGCTAGCTTCACTACGATCATATTTGGTTTTAAGGATGTGAACATGGTGCCCAGCTGCTAGTTCTATAATTTGTCAACAAAAATATGAGCAAAACAGCTAGTGTTTTACCTTAAAAACGATTTTTGGCAATTCCACTTTGCGCATCATTCGTCGGCCATCGGGTGTTATAATAACGAATGTTTTGGTCATTTTCGAGAGAATTTTTTGAATAAGCGTATTCCAATCGATTGCCTCGCTACCATGTTTCACCATCGCATTGAGCACATCGTCTCGTAATATCACTTTGTTTTTCTCGGTTAAGTTCTATAACATTTAAGAATTTATCTCGTTGGTTTGAGTCGAACTGCAACCGTAAATATTATAACGAGCACAAGGGGCACACCTCGAATGTTAAAATTAAAGTGCAGGAGGGAAGGGAGAGGGGGGTGCAGAGGGGGAGATATGGGAACAGAGCCTGATACCTTCGGGTCCTAGTACTCTAATGTGCCAAATGCTCATGCAACTTCTTCGAAAGCGACTGCTTCTTCCCACAACTGCAGGGGAGAGGCAGAGAAGGAGAAGTGGGAATGAGGGATGATACTCTCGGGTCCTAATTTTCCAGTCTGCCGAATACCTATGCAACTTCTTCGCTAACAACAAACAAATGCAGAGGAGGGGGGAGGGCAGAGAGAGAGGAATGGGAAGGGGGTTGATGACTATCGGGTCATAATCCTCTGATCTGCCAAATACCTGTGCAACTTGTTCGCCAACAACTAACAAGTGCAGGCGGGGGGGAGGGAGAGGGGAGGGGTAGAGAGGGAGAAGGGTGTTGCTAGGTTTCGCGTCCCAATCCTCTAATCTGCCAAACACCTATGCAACCTCTTCGACACCAACCACTAAATGCAGGAGAAGTGGGGAGGAGGGTTGACAGCCTCAGCTCTTAATTCTCTAATCTCGCAAATACCTATGCAACTTCTTCACCACTAACAACAAAATGCAGGGGAGGGGCGAAGGGAGAGGAATCGGAAGAGGGTTCATAGGTTCGGGTCCTAATATTGTAACCTGCCAAACACCTATGCAACTTCTTCGCCAGCAACTACTCCGCCCAAATGCAGGGAGGAGGCAAAGCAGGAGAAGTGGGAAGGGGGCCAATGGCTTCGGCTCCTAATCCTCTAATCTGCCAAACACCTATGCAACTTATCCATCAACAACTAACAAGTGCAGGGGGGAGGGGGTAGAGAGGGAGAAGCAGGAAGGCGGGATGATTGTCTCGGGTCCTTATTTTCCGGTCTGCCGAATACAATTGCAACTTCTTCGCCAAGAACAACCAAATGCAGGGGGCAGAGAGAGAGAAATGGGAAGGAGGTTGATAGGTTTGGGTTCCCGATCCTCCAATCTGCCAAATGCCTATGCAATTTATTCACCAACAGCTAGNGGGGGGGAGAAGTGGGAAGGCGGGATGATAGTCTCGGATCATAATTTTCCAGTCTGCCAAATACCTATGCAACTTCTTCGATAGCAACTACGGAATGCAGGGGGGGAGGGGCAGACAGACAGAAGTGGAGGGTTGATAGCTTCACCTCCTAATCCTCTAATCTGCCAAATACCTATGCAACTTACTCACCAACAGCTAGCAAGTGCAAGGGGGGAGGGCGGCAGAGAGAGCGAGAAGCGGGAAAAGTGTTGATAGCTTCGGGTCCTAATCACCCA
>JAAVTS010000913.1:36189-54055 GCA_022845575.1 Baylisascaris ailuri | reverse complement strand
AAATGGGAAAGGGGGTGGTAGGTTTCGGGTCCTAATCCTCTAATTTTCGCAATACCTATGCAATTTTTTCATCAACAACTAGCAGGTGCAGGAGGGGAGAGCAGAGAGAGAAGTGGGAAAGGAGTTGATAGCTTCGGGTCCTAATCACCAACATCTAACAAATGCAGGAGGGAGATGGGAGGGCAGAGGAGAAATGGGAAGAGAGTTGATAGCTTCAGGCTTTAATCCTCTAATCTGCGAAATACCTATGCAACTGCTTCGCCAGCAACTAACAAGTGCAGGTGGGGGGCAGATGGACAGAAAAGGGAAGAGGGGTGGTAGGTTTCGGATCCTAATCCTCTAATCTGGCAAACAGCTATGCAACTTATTCACCAACAACTACTACAAAAAAGCACAAATGAAAAAAGTTCAATCCGGTTAATAATTTCTCCACATGGTCTAAGCTCATTTCTATTGCTTCGAGCATTAATTATGAAGCAAACAGCTTTCCTTAAAAAAATATTGATGAATTCTTATCGGAACACACATATTTCGCTTCAATCGAAAAGACATAACTTCTCGAAATACTCACTTGAGAATAAACACATTTTAAAAAAAAGAACGTTCGCAAAAAGAATTGTTTTCGTGAGTCGATTCCAACGTGAACGATTCCAACTTGACTATCAACAATTTGATAATCTCGAGCGGCGCGCTTGCAGAGAACGATGGCAGCACTCTGGCTGCGAACCGCGAACGAAGCTGAGCTCCTTCCCACAGTGCGTACGCACCGCTACCGTACTCTGCACCTTCTGCAAACGAATACTTACACCCATCACAGAAATATGAAGACTTGTAGTAGAAACATTCAATTTTTTCCATCATTCAACTCAGAGTGTCAAATAATGTCCCCATGCAAAGTTTCAGCTCGGAGGGGGTGGGGTACTGCACTTCTTGCATGGGCCATCGTTCTCTGCAATCTTTGTTTAGCACAGCACAGATGACCTCTCTAGCAAGTGCACTTCCCCTCCTCCAATTGAGTTGAAATTTTGCATGGGGCATGACCTCACATTCTGAGTTGAATGATGGAAAGAAAATTGCCTGTTTATTTTGCAAGTTTTCGAATTTCTGTGATGGACGTTAGTGTTCAATTGTACAGTGCAGAGCACAGAAGTGATGCGTACGCGGTGTTGGGCAGCTCAGCTCCGTTCGCAGTTGGGTGCCACGTTCCGTGCATTTGCGCCATTTCGAGCTACTGAGGACTAGTTCAGATGCTCTAAAACGCCGGTAACAGGCAACAATGGGTGAAAGCTCCCGAATCCCAGAGGATCGGACTAGACGGCAAGCTGGCAGTAGTGCTCACAGGATTCTGAGAATCTCCTTATGTCCTCTCTCCAAGACCATCAAGGACCAAAGGCTTTCATCGAGACATGCGGCATTAGAAAGCAATCCTTACTTTCAGAAGCCTCATGATCCCGATTAAGCACCGACTGAACTCATACGTCTATTCTCCCTCATTCATTTTCTTTGCTTGAGTCGACTAAGGAACAATCATTACAGCTAAATTCAATTTGAACTTAAGCTCACAAGAACATATCAATTTATAAAATAGCTGCACGATGCCCTCTCAAATAAGCGAAAAAATTCCAGGAAAAATTCGGATTTGAAAAAAACTTACTCGATTCTTCACATAAGATGTGATGATATCGCGCACGCGTGATGTCTCTATCAAATCACCCTTCGACAATCCTGCGGTGATCCTGAATAAAGGTAGAACAGGTTCGGTTATTGCAAAATATTCATCGATTCGAATACGTGGCTTCACTTCTGCTTGTATATCCTCGGTTATTTCGTCCTTTTTCTCAAAACCAACCAACAATGGATGTGACCAATTGACCTGTAGGAATAGAACAAATTACTACAATATTCCACTTAATTTACATAGCATCATCTAATATCAATGCATGATCCTCATTGATTCTGCTCTCTTTCTTTCTCTAACTCTCGGAAACCTTTCCGTCCTCTTCCCTCCTCTCTATTTCCCTCTTTCTTTCTGTCTCTCTCTCCTTAAAAAATTTCTGAATAGCGCATGCAAAGTCAGATTCCCATTGAAAAAATATTTCCGAGAAAGTGCCAACCTCAGCGATTGCATCCACTCCTCTAGATTTTGAAGTGATTTTCACAACTGCTCCATCGGCGGTCGAATTAACCTCGTTAAGGAAAACACTGAATTTCTTAAATTTTGTCTTCTTCATGTCGACACGTCTTGTGGGTGGTACACATGGCAATAAATATCGTGAATAAAATTCCCCAACATCGAGTGGCAATTCGGCTTTCTTTGTTACTCGATATTTCAAAGCTGCGATGAAGCAACGTCTCAACTGAAAAGAAATTATGAACTATGCATTCATTAATCATCGATACATCCTCAACTTATCAAGTCGATGACCAATTTGATCCTCATGAGGCAAGCAAACGCATCTAAACCCGATTCCCCTTTCCCTATCCCTTCCCGAACCTGCACCTTTGTCCCGCTCTTTCCTTCCATTCTCCCCTCCCCCCACTTCTTGCCCTGCACCCCCAGAGAAAGTCGGCAAACTATATGATATCGAAATATACTGACCGGAATATCAAGTCGACGACCAATTTGATCCTTCTGAGGCAAGTAAACGCATCTAAACTCGATTCCTCTTTCTCTATGCCTTCCCTAACCTGCATCTTTGCCCCTCTCTTTCCTTCCATTCTCCCCTCCCCCCACCTCTTCCCCTCCACCCTCAGAGAAAGTTGGCAAACTATATGATATCGAAACATACTGACCGGAATACTCGATGATTCATGCTAGTTCTTCGCATCACCTCTATCATCGCCAACCGCTTGAACAACAAAAGCTTTAAACTCTAATTGATTAAACTCACCAAATCTTCCATTGTTTCCGGTTCGGGTTCTACTTCAGGCTGTTGCTGCTCTAATTGCTCGTCTGTTATACCATTTTCCGTACCGTTCGTTGCTTCATCTTTTTTCTCCTCTTCAACACTTCTGTTCGGTTCATTTGCAATTGTTAGGCTGCCTAAGGCCGGGAAATCTTCTTCAGTAAGTGGTTTAGTGACGATGGCAGCTGGTATTGGAATTTGTGGTGGATGCATTCGATTGCCGAACTCCCTAAAACATTCATTCAATTATATTATGGGTCGATTTTTGAAATATCTGTGGTTTTCTTCCTTCATCTCAAATGCAACCCTAATTTATGAAGACCGACTAACTGGTGTTACTTGAAAACGAGGCTTTACCTCATAGGCAGATTCCATACCTGGGATACTGAACCACTCGATTTGCAGTGCTCTACTGGATGGGTCATTGTGGTATTAAGAGGCTCAGAAATGGTTAATGAACGTACAACATCTAGGTTTGGCTAAATCATCAGCTCCTAAAGTCATAAAACAGGTGGTTAACACAAAATCCCCAAATTAAATCCCATGCTCATTAAATATTACGTTTATATCTAAATTTCGGCAAGATCATGTGGAAATATTTTCTCGAAGATTAAATATGCCCACAGCACTCTGCCCATCTCAACCAAATCTGTCCAGTACTTCAGCCAATAGAGAATTGCGAATCCGGCATCAGCTCGCTCGATTCGATTGACACCAAACCATGGGATCAAGTTTTAAAAAGTGATAAAGATGACTGCATTGTGCAGTCACGAAGAAAACCATGTAAGCTTTGTACTGTTTAGAGAAGCAGCTTGACGAAAGATCACGCTTTCTTTCCAACTACTTTGTACCCCATCTCCTAAGTTCCTAACGAAACGCTGTCCGAGAACTAGTACACTATCTCAAGATCACCGGAGAAAGCACAGCGTTTTTTTTTGGGGGGGGGGGGTGAGGGAGGTGGAGGGAGGGAAGAAGGATTTCGTCGTATATATCCCCCTAGCACAACTGCGATAGAGCTTAACGGTTATGTTTATAGTCCAAAATACCGAAACTACGCAAAACTCGCTGATAATCGTCAATAAATTAACAACTATGGAAGATTCTTTTTGCATTTAGCAATATGAAAAGCAAAAAAACACCGCCCCACACCATAAAGATAATGCATGAGTTTGTATACAAAAACATGAGCCTGTCTTGAAAACTTTTTTTTTCCATCTACTGATATTGGAAAACAAACAACAGTATAATTACTTCTTCCTTTCCCCCTCTCCACCCGTCAGTGAAAATATGAAAAAACACTATCGAGCGACTTACCATAAGAAGTCTCTATAAAGATGCAATATTTGTACACCTCTTCCTTGCATTCCATTTGCAATCATGTCCATAGAAGACATCAATGCAACGCCCACTCCAACAGGACCTGACTTTATTTCAGTGTATTAGAGATTTTCTTCTATTTAACGCCTTTTTTTGCAAAGAAGCAATTCTCCTATAAGGAATTTCCGTTGTTTTTTTTTGCAATTTTTAAATAAAAACTTTTGCAAACATAAATTGCAAAAGAAATTCTACAGGTAGTGCTTAAATATTTGAAGTGTAATCTATAGCACATCGTCGTTAAATATTTCGAATAAAGTTTCCCCAAGACATAACATATTTTATTATAGCAAAGAATTTCAACAAAATCTAGCTTTCAATTTTTCTTAAATAAAAAAAACGCAAAACGTTGGGTGCAAAAACCTTTCCGAATATCAAATACATCATGCCATTCAAAAAACAAATAAACGAATAGACAAACAAACAAACGAAACAAAACAAAACAACTGCTATGCTACAATATACTAACATACGATCATATTAATGAAAAAAAACTTGGGCATATTCTATGATGTAAACAAACATTCATCAAATCAGACAAAAAACCAGAGAAGTTGGGTATAAAAGATCATTTTAACACAACCGTTGATGTTTTTTTCCAGCATTATAATGTGCTCCAACCAAAATTACTAAGAATCTATGTGTCTTGATATGAACTAATATCCCTAAATTATATTATCTTCGCAACAACATATAATATCAGTCAATAACCACACCATCACTGCCTCTTCTTGACAATCCGATTCAACCGCAGGTATATTTCTTTGCAGGAGTGATAGGATGTAATGTAATAGAAGATAAATATTCAAAAGACCATCTACCTTTAAGGTGACCATCGTTTGTTACAATTGAAATGGTAACTGGATAGTCTCTTTCGAATTCAGGAAATGCGCCTCTTCGATAAATAACACCTAAACTTGATTACTGTAACTCAAGCAAATAACTGGTGATGTCAAAGGATCTCTTTATATATATTTTCCATATTATCCTTTCAATACAGGAAGGACGAAGAGAGAAGCAGATGATGAAGAGATCAACGAAAAAAATTCCAATGGTTATAATTTGTGAGATAAATATTGCATTTATTTGCAAAACATTGCAAAACAATTGCAAAAATTTATATCCTAACTTCATTATATTGCAAAACATTGCAAAAATAATACTGCAAAACAATATGTTACAGCCTTGCTTCATCGGAGTGAAAACGGCATCCCCCTTCCGCTCTTCAGTGGTGAGTAAGAGAGGTACATTTACTTATAAAATATCTCTAAGTAACTTCTAGTCCAATAAGTAACCATTTAAGTTACTTATATTTTTTATGCTTTTATTTTTTTTTTACCTACCAGACAACTGAACGTTACCTCTTTTTTAAACCCTATTTCGAACAATTTTTGAGTAACAAAAGAGCAATTCAACAACTTGGTCTCTTGACAGTTGTTAAGATAAACTAGAAAACTTAGTAACTGTGATCAATGGAAAATATCTTAGATAATATAAATATAAGAACCCATACCAGGTAGCATAAGATCGGCTCCATTCTCCAGAAATGAGAACACTTGCTCACGCACCAATAAACATGGGAATGATTCGGGAGAAATCCATGTAAAATATACTGCAAAAAAAACTACTATTATTTCTGGCCTTCGCTGGGACCTCAAGTAGAGCAAACAGAAAACTTTCAGTCCAAGAGAGTTGTACCCTTGGCATTTTAGTGAATAGGGATTGCGATGCGATGTTGCGACATACAAGGCAGTCACATAAGTGTAGGTCGTAACTGGTATGGTAAAACGTATTCCATAGTTGGCATGACCTTTTGAAGTGGATAAAAGACACAAAACTTATTGAGGCGAGAAGTGGGAATGCGGCAAGGAAAGGTCATCTGAAAGTAAAGGAAATTTGGCGATCCCGAGGGATACACCGTAGTATTTGGTGATGGGGTCGTTTCGGTTCTATTTGACTCAGCTATACCTTTGTGATCGATGGATTCCATTTTTCCGCACTCTCTTTAGACAGCATTAATAAATCCTTATATTCCGCTTTACTATGAACACTAAAACTTTGTATGCACATTGATCGGGTATATCGATTGCAAACTTATCTTCATTACATGTACAAGAAGGAAAGTTTTTGCCCAGATCCTCGAATCATGAGTGACGTCAGAGAATCATGAGTGACGTCATAGAATCTATCAGACTCAAGGTGAGATGAAGATTTCAAGTCAAGCAAGGTAAGGGAAACACGCCAGATGGAAGGCCCAGAAGGGGAATATTGCTCGCCTATCATGATGGACAAGTCCCCACTCCCTACCCTCACTCCGAAGCTACCAAATGTGTCATACATCCCTACCCACTCCCACTCAGCAGGGATGCCCAAACTTTCAACAAACGGAAATTCAACGCTAGACCAACTCAATGGCTAAAGAAACCCGACACTATGGCCACCCACTAGGATTTCTCTGTGCATTGGCCAGTGGCATCGAATGGAAAAAAAAACAGTAACAATTAAATACCAGTTGGATATAGATTTGGATCGCCTTCAATTTCGAATAAAAGAGGATTTCTGTCGAATGTATAGACGTTGATTGGAACACCATTATTGTTTAATAACCTCACATGTGCGACTTGTGCTTTAGAAGATAACTGATCGACGAAATGAAATCTGCTCAGCAATTTCCTTCTGAAAGCATTTCGTTTTAACATGTGTAATGTATATATACATATACATATATGTATATAGGCCCAAACATGCATTGAACTACTGTGGAATATCCCAGGATGCATATAATTCATCATCAATATACATACACACAAGAAAAAGCCATACCTGTCCGAATTGCGCATATTTGTGTTGCTCTTAACGACAAATGACTTCCGAAACATTGGTCAATTCAATCTGGAGAGGATGGTCTGCGATTGGAATCACTGAAATAAATGTTGGTAAACCAATCTCGGCACCGGAAGAATACGCATTGAGTGCTTAAAAAGCGCATACAGTTAGATACGGAAGGTCATATTACTGACAATCCCCCCTCCCGGTCCCTCCTTTCGTCTGTCACATCATATGACACCAAATAAGTCGAACCCTCCACTCTCCTTCCCCGTCAACAATATATCATAACCTCAAATTTTGTTTTAATACGAAGAAAAACGCAATGCAAAACCCAGTAATAGATGATATCCCTTTATACAACGTCATAAGGCTGTACAATAATCCTTAAATTACAAACCTATTCACAAACAATTTTAGGCTAAATGGGCAGCAATCACTTAGACACAGAGCACACGTAGGCACCAGTGGTATAGGATGGGGTAAAAAGCGGGGCAGCCCGAGGGTGAAAAGAGGAGCCAGAAATGTGCCAGACTGTTGCAGCCAGGTGAAAAGAAAAACGAGGCAAATGCACTTAGCTCCCCACCACCCTCCTCTTTTGCTAACTTGTTTCTAAACGTATGCAAGGAATGATGTGAGCTCTCCTCATTAGAACTAGGTTCCATATTTTCGGTGAAAGGGCGATGGTGAACCCTGTCCATGGCAGGATAAACTGGCCAAAGGTACAACAGTCACATTCGAGCATCAAATCCATGCAAAAGCCCCTGCGAGCAGAGAAGAGTCAACGAACTTCAAAGCTTTCAAGTTTCTGCCACCAGAATTCAGCTGCGAAAATCTTCCGACGTTGACATGCCATAGATCCAGCTTGAACCTGATCTTCGCTTCACTTGTAAACGAAGTGAGCAAACTTAACCTCTACTAAAAACCAGAAAAGATAAACCTAAACTACTATCTCTATTAAAAACTAAACCAGAAAAGATAAGGGTTAACTCGCCTTTCGAAAACAGCTTTCTGCAGGGCAAAATTCGAAGTGAATTTCTCCCACACGGTGTTAATAAGTAAAACGTGGCACAGATTCACAATATACCAGCAATGGGTAAAATCCCCCAGCTACCCCAGTTATATTCTTCATATTTTTCTTTTTATGCTATTTTACAGAATTTGCATTCGCAAACTGCAATATACAAATTTCGTGTCCAAGCGTTATGTGTCTAAGGTTGTGTATTCTACGGTTTAAACCTGGGGAATCGAAATCAGGTTTTAAAGTTGGCAGGTTTAATTTATATTATAGTACCACTACCACCTATACCATCTCATATTGATTCATCAACTCTAAGTTGTGGACGCTTTCTACCCTGCATCGGTCGGAGCGCAAATGAACAAATCTTTTTTTTAGAAAAATTGCGTAAGCGATTGGTTTGCTGAAAACATAAAGACGCCATTTCGCGTTGCTATTATTCGACGGTACCTTATGAAAGTGGTTGAGCTGGTGAGGGGAATTCAAAAGCGCATATCGCGCCAACTTATCCGATGCGCTTTCCCACCCGGCTTTTTTTTTGCTACTTGCTATATCTTTTTTCTATGTGTCTATGCAAGCAAAAAAAAAAAAAAAAAAAATGCGAATTTCGCTTCTCGAAGACTATTTAATGAACATTGCATTACTTTCAACTATAAGTGGAAGAGACTGATAACCAATGTGTTCGGTTCTAAAATTTAATAAGTGTATTTATTTGTCGAAATTCGTTATAGTATATTGTTATAACAAAAGAGTATAATAGAAGAAAATTTTCGAAGAAAAAAACCCGAAAATGAAAGTGTTGGAATTTTAGGGTTTTCGATGGGATGGTGTAAAGTTCCGGATTTCCGATGATGAAATTCCAGATTTCCAGTTGTTGAGCTTTGGGTTTCCGGTGATGAAATCCCAAAAAATTGCACATTTGAAGTCGCATGTGTTATTAAAATGTTTTGTTGCAACGACTGAAATTTTTAAAAAAAAAGAAGAAAACATTGACGATCAATGCAGATAACTCCCGGAGAGAGTTGCGAATCCACATAACTCAAAAAAATGTATGAACAACACAGCAATAAAAATAGAATTTAATAAACGAAAGCGAATGTGGTCAATGCTTCCATCAGCTCTGAGCAAGATCAGTTAGGCGGGCAGTTTCACCGCTCTGATCGGAACCATTCGGGCTATTTTTCCCCTCCAAGAAGTAAGTCGTGAATTCGCCTTTTCCCTGAAAAAATAAAAATAAAAGAGCCCGAATAGAAAAGAATATGGCCGGGTTTTTAACGGTAAAATTTTAGATTCTTAGTGATGGGGATTCCTTTAAATTCTTTACCCACGATTAAGCTGAAGATTAAGCTGGATTAAGCTGGAAATCGGTCTAGGCTCATAGCGAATGTTGGGCCTAACAAAGGAATGAACTATTATAGCAAACTTCAGTATTACTTGTCATATATAGCACGCAGCAGATAAAAAAGAAACATTCCAAGAGTAGTGATAAAAAATCGGCCTATATTTGCATATCATCTGCCTATTTGCATATTATCCCACACAGCTTACACCAAACAAAATTATGGCCAATATCGTTTTCTATTTAGCAGCGATTTCTTCCACCTATACACCGAAAAACCCGCCTTTCAGCTCCCTTATGTACTATGCATCAAACCATGTTTACATGCGGATCAAAGAACTTCCTTCCGCTGAACCTATATTCTATGAATAAGATCATAACAGTAAGAAAACGGGATTATTTACTACTGAACTTCGATCACATTTGCATACGATGCATCGGCGAACATCGAATATTTGTGGATCAATAAGTTTCAAAGTTTATGAAAATTAAACTCTATAAACCTGAGCAGAAAAAAAACCCAATAAAACTTTAGTAACTATTTTCAAAGAAAGGGGTCCCTTGATCTACTGGAGGATATAGTGGTGGTCTGTAAATATTGAAATAAATCTTAGTGCCATAATCTGTTCAATCCTTTCATTCCATTACAATTGGGAAAAAGAGGTCGGGGTTTTTTTCTTACCCAAAAAGGTTTAAACATAAAATAACATAACATTCACGATTATATAATATTGTACCATAAGCATATGGCGTTTTTACGTACTAAAACTGCAAAAAAAATTTTTTTTTGCTGCAGAGAATTTATTCAAATTTGCCTTCAATTGTTAAAAACTTCATTTTTTTCCCTTAAATCTCTAATTTGATGCACGAAGGTCTGCATCTTAATAAATTCGAATCAACTGACCTTTACAGCAATTGTTCCTCGTTTTACAGTACGGAATTCTGGGTAATATTTGAGAAGTTGTTCATTGGTGGCGTCACTAATTTGTATCATTTCTGGCACACCCGTACTTTCCATACGCGATGCGGTATTCACCTGAAAATATTAGCAAAAATTGCTTAATGAATACGATATAAAAGGCGAACTTTTTCGTACGATAAGGTTAGTATAGGTAGACTGATAAAGTATGAACACATATGGATCTTCTAACAGCAGACAAATCTACTACAGATACCGCAATATGCTTGATGAATCTACCGTAGATAAATAAGCAGGTATAAACACACCTAGCACAGGTACAAATATGACACAGATATGACATCTAGGTAAAGACAAATATCTGTAGCACTTATGGAGCAGGAGATACGACCAAGTTTTCTGGGTCTCTCGAATCAGCGCCAACAATCGGCGGTCGCATCAGCTTGAGAAGTAAACTAGTGAAATTTCGCATGAGATTTTTAGCTCGCATATCTCTTGTCATATCTGGATATCTCTTATCTTTTTCTGGATGTATATCATTGCCCTCTGGATGTCTCTTATGATTTTCTGGATATCTTTTATTATCCTCTCCACATCTCCTACCACTTGTGGAATAATTTTTAAGCGCTAAAGACATGGTCAACCCTCGTACTAACTTAATTTCTCAAGAATAAAGAAAATCATTTTTGGTCTCTCATTCCCAATAAAATTTTGGCTCCTAAAATGCTTATAATGGTGGCGCAACTGACCGTATCTCCGAAGAGGCAGTATCGTGGTGCCGTTAGACCAACAACGCCCGCCGCCACCGGACCCGTATGGAAGCCGAGACGAATACGCATACGCTGATCTTTGCGATGTGGAATTTGAAAGCCTTGTAGGAACTGCAACCTTTTCATATTTCTTTAGTCATTATAAAGTGAAGAAGGTTAATCCATCTATTTTGGGTTAAACCCAGATGACAGACTCAGATACGGACATACGCTCCGACATTCTGGCTCCGATTTGACTCCAGGACAAAAAATGTATCGAATTTGCCACTCGATTAAATATCTTTTTTGCCTTCATGCTTAAGGCTAATCATTGGAATAATTTCATCGTTTAACGAATGAATATGAAGTTTTCATATATCACTTTTAAAGACTCACTGATTAACGAGATAATTAGCGTAAGAAACATATATAGTTGAAATTTAGTAAAAGAATATGGAATTTCAATCTAAAATAAGGTAATCTATTTCCAAATTTACCTAATGGAACCTATGACGTACCTGAAATATTTTCAGGAGAAGATATTGGTGGAATTCACAAGATTTTAGGAAACACGAAAAAAATAATATCATAACCAACTAAATATTCGTTCATATTGATGAAATACCTTCACGACATTCACAAAAGTGTCACAAAGTCATGTTTTTTCACAAATCCTCAACTTACAAACGATAATAAACGACTCCGGAGCCGGAGTTCTTTAAAAGTCTATTTGTTTGGCTTAACAATAGTCAAATCGACTGAATATGCGTACTAAATGTATGCGGTTTCTGACTCCATAGTAGATCACCATCCCCAATTTTTATTTTTTATTTTTGAAGGATTTATGCGCATCAAACTTATTTACAGCAATAAAGGTAAAACAACGGATGTCAATTTTCAGCATAAATCGTCATGGCAATTATAAGGGACGACGATGCCTAAACTATTGGACATAAGTGTTTTATTTTTTATATAATAATAAGAGTTTCTTATTATTTATACTATTCTTTTAGATCAATAATCAAGAAAAAAAATTTTTTAGTAACCTCCATAATTTCGAGTGCGATATTTGCGATACTCTCTAAATGACGATTACCATTTTCTTCAGGAATTCCCGATACGACCATATACGCATCACCGATTGTCTCTACCTGAAGTAAAAAAATGAGAAAACATTTGTTCAGGATCGTTTATATTCCGGATAACCAACCTTATCCAGAACCCTGACGACTACGACTAGGAATCGTCGAGTGTGAATGAGTTAGAGTCGAACTTCCTTAGTTAGCATCCTTCAAATGTTCAGTATAAACCTAACTATACTATAGACGACAGTCGATTCCGGTCACAATACCATGGGTATACCACTTCTGGATGACATATCGAAAGGAATCCTGGTCCATAAACATCGTCCTTTTAAAAGAAAATAAGAAAAATAAGCATTAAATATTAAACAGTTCCCCCTTTCAACTGAAGTTTTTTTGTGGGAAGGAACACCGAGATATTTGGGTGGTAATAAATCACCATATTACGGCAAGCCCAAAATCAGAATGACATCAATTAACTTATATTTTTCATTAAAAGTGCAATCGGAAGTTCCACATCAACTCAAAGATGAATGAGATGAGAACTACCCCAAAAACCGGAAATTAAATTTAAAATATTTTAAGTACATCCATACAGTTATAATGCTTCTCTGTGCATAATTAAATTCTACAATTTTAATAGCAACAATCATAGCCATGGATTGGTGACAGCCGGTCTTCCGGTGACGTATAAAATGATGAACTGTGTAAAAAGTACTTAACGGGTCAGCTCTATAGCTACAAAATACTCTCAAAAACTGACGCTGTTATACACACATGCTTAATCAATAGTATGCAGTCGCTTCATCGAACCGCGAAAACTCCACTAATTTTTTTTTCTGCCAAGATTTTGGGAAAATACGAGAAAATGGGAAAGCTATTGATTGTTGAACTAAACGAGGGAACTGCAATATGTGAAAAAATGGAAATTTTGGTTAAAAAATTAAAAAAAAGTCATTTTTCAGCGACGGTGAATGAATCCCCTATGTTATTTTTTTAAGCAAATCCGTTGACATTCCAGAAATTTTTCCATTTTAGGTCGTGGTACCTTAACATATGCTCCCTCCCTCCTCTCTCCTCCTGTTTGCTCTATTTCATCTATTCCCATGAATAATGCAACTGTTTAGAGATCGATAAAAACTCATTGAAAGCTTAATTTCATTGTAACCTTATAAGCGTCGTGTTTATTGATGATGTCATCGAAACCACTGTAGACCGCGTTCAACATTGTCACCACTTCGAGTGGTTTCGATGTGGAGCAAATCGCTGTGAAACCGACAATATCACTGAAAGGGAATACATGTCTTCGACGTAGAGTGACGATAAAATAAATAATAATAGTACAAATACTGTTCGTAACTGATCAGCTAAAGAAAAATTTAATGCTTTAACGAGAAATTCGCAGAAAATAATCGGACTAAAAAGGAGTTGGTGCCGGCGGCGCTCGCCAAAATCGCACCAAAAGCACATAAAAAGGAAACTGAGTTTTTCGCTCTGTGTTGGACAATATGACAAAAAATGAGCGAATAAAGCGCGAATCACCTGAACATTACAGTGGCCGCTGCAAATGTTTTTGGTGGTACCACACGTCCCATTTTCAACTCATTTGCAACATAACTGAAATGAAATTTTATCATCGTATTCAACTTGTGTGATAATTTTTGAAACATGTTTCAAGTTTTTTCAGAACTTCAATTCGCGTTTTTTTTTTTTGCAAATTCCCCCAAAAACTTCTATGACGTCATCGCGTGTTCCCATATTTGCCTAATGTTTTAAAATAGGGAATCGCGAAGAGAATGACAAAACTTGCAAGCTAATTGAAATAAAATTTGCAATTCTACTTTTTAATCAGTAATTTGCACCTAATTTATTGAATTTAAACTAAGTAGATTTTAAAATCGTTTGGCAACATGAGATTTCACTCAAGTATACCCATATATTAATTGGGTGTTTTGATGACCAATGAAAACTTATCTCAGACGGGGACGAACCCGCGACCTCTCGCTTGCCGAGCGAATGCTCTACCACTGAGCTACCGCGGGCCATGAATTGTTATGAATTTTCGGATTTTCTTCAACATTAACCACCTTTTCTTATTATTTTCTTCATTAAATTATGACCTCATGATTGAAATATTATATTGGCAAAAACGATTACCGAGGTAATAGTTGTGAGAGCAAATTATCTGCTCTTTGATTCGCTTCTTCCAACATACCAGTTCGTTCTTGCACTAATTTCTCTAAATTATTCGCATATTGCTCCATTAAACGCATCATTTGGTCAACGAGACTTCCTTTACTGAAAACAGAATAGTTGAATCTTCCTTTCATTCCTATTTTTGAGGTCAATTCAGTTGTCTCATGCAATCCTTCCCCCTCTAATTCTTTCCACAGATTCTATACTGGAGGATCCAATTCAAGTATATCGATGATAAGTGAAGGTGGTCAACGTAACCTGCTGTAATCCTTCCCCCTCTAATTCTAGGGCAGATCCTATACTGAGGTGTCCAATCCAAGTATACTGGTGATAAGTGAAGGTGGTCAACCTAATCTCCTGTAATCTTTCCCCCTCTAATTCTAGGGGGATTCTATACTGAGGGATCCAATTCAAGTACATCGATGATAAGTGAAGGTGAATATAGATGTCACTAACACTTTGAGATAAGTTTCGGTGCAGAGTCGTACTCTACGAATCGACGGACGTGCATCGGGATTCTCACTCCAACAATCCAGTAGCAATGACATCAGATCAGGATTCATATTTTCGCGATTCTGAATTGATGGTCGTACCGTTCGGCTACCATCTCGAATATATTCCACTAATTCTATAATTTAAGCGATACTTATTTCTAATTGCTTGCCATCATTTATGATAACGAATGGGAAACATAACCTCACGAAGACTTATGAGAAATGACTCTGAATAAATCCGCTAAGATTTTTTTGCATTAAAAAAGTAACAAATTTCACTAGCAATTTAAAGATCACTTCAAAAATTATTCTCTGTTAATTTTTTTAAAATATTTCCTTTAGCTAAATTTTATTGGAATACTATTGCTAATGACTAAAAAAAGATATTCGACAATCAAATATAAAATATTCAAATTCTTTCATAGTATTACCCAGTCATTAAACTTAAACAAGTAATTAAATTATTAATTCCTCATTCGAATCGTATTAGTTGTTATCCATAAGATACCTTTACCCGAAGAATATTCCCGTTCCACAATTTGCCTTCCTATGAGGGAAAAGTGCTAACAGTATTGCTGCAATTGCATCAATTGTAATCTTATTTTAATCTATGCCTCAATATTCAATAAAAATATGCAAATTATTTCCCTATCATGTCAACGACAATATACAAATCGAAATCCACTATAATAAATCATAAAACTTAAACGTCCTCCACTAAAATAATTAATCACCATAAAAATTTTTTATTGCAAAAGTTGTATTAAAAATTACTTGTCTTAATGGATGGGTAAAATTTATGAGGGTATATTTTTGGAAATCTCTTTTCCCACTCATCAAACATCGCAACAATTTTAACGTTGTATAAGCCTCTAAGCTTTATCGTACGTATATTTCATGAGGGATATAATCTTTCGATGCTTTAATACCGATGCATTTGCCTTAATAGTGCAAGAAAATAGCTTTGAAGAATGGGGGATATCATGTAGGGCGTTTTTGCATACAAATGTGCTCAATTAAATCGATCATAGAAGTGCCTAATCGGCTTCTGATCCAGAAATCCAGAAAATCCAGAAAGTGAATCCAGGATGTCGTGAAATGATCTAAGGATATTAGCAAAAAGTAAGCGTAATTTAACTAATGAGTATGGAAAGTGATGTTCTAGAGAAAACGGCTTTCCGACACGACACACAATCCCTAAATTCCCATCGCCGTTAAGCAATTCATAGAAATTATTGCACGCTATCAATGAAGAAGCCGGATGCAGCGAAGACAACTCAACCCCGTTTTGTGAATAGCTTTACAGTCTCATAATAACCAAAGATATTCAAAAAGTCAGTGGTTTATTCGATCGTAGAACTAATTCATCATATTCGATCTCAATACGTTCCCTCCCTCCCTCCCCCTTCCTATTCTTAAGTTGGGGAAATCTGAAAGGAATTTTTAAATGTTTTGATAAAGGAAATCCTCATAAATTTTATGCAAATTTAAATAAAATCCTCTACCTTAAAAAATTGCTTTTAATGGTTTTGTATTTTACTAATGCGGAATTATAACATTACTTAAAGGCGACAAAAGCATATTAGATTCATAGTAAATGAAATAAAATAAATGAAATTGCAAAATTCAATACCAGTAATATCGGTTTTGTCTGGATAAGGCAACGAACGAAAGAGAATCTCGTACATAACCATTCCAAACCCATAGATATCACCTGCTTGCCTTTTCAGGATCGATTGTTTCATCCAGGATTTTTCAACGCCGCGTCGACGATTTGCTTCACTCATTTTCAACATTTCCGGTGCACAATATAACACACCTTCAATAGAAATCGATTTCGAATCGTTTTCTGGAATATTCGAAACAACTATTCAAGGATTGAAGTTATGAACGGAATTCAATTTACTGAAAATGAAAAAGAATAAAGTAAAAAGTAGTTAGCACAGATATCGCGAGAGATAGAGGAAGAAATACTAGAACGATTTTTTCTTATATCTAGGCTGATTAAGGTGGACTAAAAAAGTTATGCTGCTAGATAAAGTTAGAACTAATATTATAAAACCTAAACTTAGAAAGAAAATACTCTAAAAGTCTACAAAAGTTTTTAAAAATTACTAAAAAGTTGTGATCTAAAAAGCTAACTTAGCTGAAATTTCTTCGTCACTAATAAACGAGATGATGTAGAAAAGAAGCTGCTTCACAGCTTATTTATGGCACCACCATACCGTTCACGTTGACTAAGATGGCACTGACATTCGAAAACAAGAGAAAATCTCCTATCATGGATATTTGCGAGTATGTAAATCTCTTGTCGATTCGATGCAATTTTTTTGATTCTCTTCAACTTGCAGCTTTTTTTCACCCAAAAATTAAGTATAGTAAATTTAAATCGAAATAAACAGACTAGTCTTTTGTTGTGCTCCACTTGTTTCAATATCTTCGCCATCGGCGCCTTCTTTGAGTGTCTCCATTGAGATCATTCCCATTTTTTGCCATCTTTCAAGTGGTTCGGCAATTCCATAATCGGTTAATCGGACCGCCCAATTTCGATCGATAAGACAAGACCAAGGTGTTAGAGAACCATGACAACCAATTGGTGATGCATGTAAATATTCCAATCCCTAAATATTGCTGTCAATAAAGTGGATTAGCAAGCATGTTCTTATAATTTAAAAAAATAACTGCTAAAGCAAGTGAACTATTATAGGAAAATCTTTATGCTTGTAATGATGATATTAGCGATCGTTGGTTAAGCAAACTATAATAATCTTATAGTTAATCCCATCTACAGTAATTAATAAAACCTGTCAAATGGTTTTTTTTTTTTAATATGAAAATGGATATTTGAGTGATAACCAACTTATCGCATTTTAGTCTTGTTATAACCGAAATTTGGCTTTCATCCAAAAAAGTTTTGAAAGGTTTCCAGGATCGTATAGGATAGAGGATAAGGGGGGGGGGGG
>JAAVTS010000913.1:2374-30667 GCA_022845575.1 Baylisascaris ailuri | reverse complement strand
GGGGGAGGCAATTCTGCGGTGATAATTCCTTCCACCAAGTCTGTTACCAAGTTGTTCACTGAACGCCTCCTATTTGATGGTCACTAATAAATTAGTGCAATCTTTTCATTTGTGTAAGCAAAAACATATTATATATAATACAAACGTATGCATACTTGTTCGACTATAAACACTTCCTTACAGCCATAGGAAAAACCAACTCATCTCTAGACACCTACCTCTCCCTCCCTCCCTCCTTCCCTCCCTCTCAAGTGGTCAAGTGCATGAAATTATTAGTGATCAAGGCGTGCTATCCATACAACAATACACGGAATCCAGTTGCCTATAAATCTTCCTATTCTATGAGCATCGTCATCATCCTTCCCCGCTTCGCCAGCCTCCCCCTTCAGCCTCTTTGCTTCAAACAAAATCTCTACCTTTCGAGAAGCACTCTTCGCCGTTCCCACTTCAAAAATTCCTAATATTCGAACGAGAAAAAACGTACCCGGAAATGACATGCGTCGCATTTCAGTCCACACATATTTCCCATCGGTGACAATCTCAGGTTTCGATGTTTCATTAAGTGCCCGTCGTGCGGCCATAGCATATAATTTCAATGCGTCATATAAATGAATATAACCATATAAATCCGTCTGAAAACAAAAAATTCACTTTAATTGCTATAAAACTTTGCCAAAAAAGATACTACATAAGAAGTGTGACTATGCTTTTTGCCTCCCAATGTTCACAGATGACCGGACAACAATATTCTTACTGGTTATATCTCTACTTAGTGCCCAAATTTAAAGGATGAATCATCTCAAACAGGTTTTTTTTTAAACTTGAAAGGAAATGAATTCATTCAAAAGGTTTAAAAAGCAGAAAAAAGTCATAGTATTTAAAAATTCTACAATTGTTATGTACGCTATCAAAAAGAAACGCATGAATAACTTACCAAATCGAGATCATCGACAGTAAGTCCACTTGCTTCGATACGTTCTTTGAATGGTGTCACAAGTGTGTCATCGAATCCATTCACATCGTCCACCTCAATAATATTCTCTAAGGTTTCGTTCTTGACAGTTCACTGTTCATGAGATATGAAAGACAGTAAATCAAATAAAAAAGAATATTTTACATTCTATTTTAGCACTTAATTTAGTGATCAATGAAGTAAACCTTAAACACAAAATAGGAACCTTCCCTAATAAATCTAATTAAGAGATGATATCATATATTATGGAATTTATACACAGACTACATTTATGTCTCTCTTGATTATAAATTTATGTTCGATTCTCTTTTATTCATATATTTGTTTTTTAATTTGCATATTAAATAAAATAAAGAAGTAAATAACTTGCATATTAAATAAAACATAAATAAATTCAAATTGCCGCCCCTGGAACTTATTTATTCACTTACAATAATCGTATTCGCAAAGAGCTCCTTAATATTTTGTAGCGCTTGACCATCAGTACCAATCCATGGTGATTTGTCTTTCTTTTCTGTTTGTAGCCATGGTAATAAGTATACATAATCATTCGTATTCATACCCATATTATGAGTCGCTTGTAGAAATTCTTTTGTCATTTCACGTGTCGATGAAAATATACAAACAACAACTGAAAGTTATTAACGATTTTTTTGGCAGAAACTTTTCTGTTGACTTCGGAAACAAGTAAAGAAAACAATGAAACTAAGCTGGATTATCCATAGCTGAAAGAAACGAAAGGGAGGAAGGGAACAGAGGACGGGAAAGGAGGAAGGGAAAGGAAGGGAAAGGAGGAGAGGAAGGGAGGAAAGTGGTTTTTTTACCGTAATTGCCGTAATAACAAAAACTTTTTACTGCTGATTACCGTAATAACTAAAACCTTTTACTAGCATAAAAAAGTACCATTTACTTGAAAACTTTACATAACTACAATTACATAAATTAAAAACTTTATAAAATTAACTAAGCGTTAATAAATTTATAAGAAATAATAAAAATTTCTAACGGAATTCAACAAAAAAAAAAAGACTCACTTCTAGCATTGTTGGCAAGTTCGTTTAGAAGACCACCATCAATGATAGCTTTTGCATTTGTATATTCATCGAATATAACTTTTTTAGCAACACTCACACCATGTGCTTGAAATGTCTCTTCGAATGTGGCAACACGTTCAAAAGCCAATGCACCCGTATTCGTTGCAATTCCCACCGGAAAAAAAGATTTCTCTTTACTTCATCAAATGATAGCTATAAATATAGAGATAGATCACAGTATTTGTTCAGATTTGCCCATAGAAATTCAAGTACCCGTACCCGACGCCTCCCATACACAGTATTTGTTTAGATTTGCCCATAGAAATTCAAGTACTCGTACCCGACATTTCCCATATCACAGTATTTGCTTAGATTTGCCCATAGGAATTCAAGTACCCGTGCCCGACGTTTCCCATATTAACCCGATCAATAACATTTCCTCCTCCACTACCTTGAAATTCCTAGCTCTATTTCATTTTATGGATTCAATTCTATATGCTTGAATATAAAATAACTCAAAGATTTCAATTGTATAACTAAATTTAATGCAAAATTTTACTGAGTTATCCATTCTAATACAAAAAATAGAATCGATTTTTCATTATTTATTGAATAAAAATAGAAAAGAAATAGCCAGTTAAATTTTCTAACTCTCTTCCAATTGAAATGTCGCAATAATGCGGCAACTGCTTCGGCGAGTGAATTTGTCGTTCTTAGTGATACTCTTGCAAGTGTCCTATAGATTGTTTTATCAACGAATGACGTTCCAGAAGCCATATAGCCAATTATTGGTACATTCCAGTATGCTGCCATTTTTGCCACAGCATCCAATTCTGAAAGTCATCGAATTTTATACTATTCAAATTTCTTGAATATTATAATTTCTAGCTTTTCTTTATAAAATCGCTTTGGTATTATTTGAAAAACTCATTCCATCATAACTGCTGGAAGATCAAAAAATGGTACAGAGATGCAGAAAAAAATGTTGAGCTCGATCTACTAAAAACTGAATTACAACTATTTCTGTTGATTGGTTTACTGTTTTCATCTTCAAAGCAAGTTTGATGATCGTTTGCGATCCTCCATCCCCAAATTGCGGTATTCTGGCCCATTTCTGGATTGGCAACTCCAGAAATCACCGAAAAAAGAAATATCAACCAATGGATGATGAATCGTAATCTATCATCAAGCAAGTCTAACGAATAAAACGAGTAAATATTAAAATTATTTTTGCATATAAGGAAAAAATTTTGAATTTTCCACTGAAAACTTGCTAAAATTTCAATAAATAGCAATAATTATGAAAAAAATTGATTAAGAACATTAAAAAATGTAAAAAAAAATATTGATATTATACCTGCATTACAATAAGGTCCTATAAAAGCTTTCACTTGTTGCAGATGAAACATATCGGCCGCAACTGCTACACCTTCAAATGATTCGCCACAACCCATTTGCGTTAGAATTCTAAAATTTATAAAAATTTTTGCAAAGGGAAATGCCAATAATACCTTTATATCAAGGCACTCTCTCAAGTGATGATTGGAAAATTTCATATAAGACCCACTTTTAAGTTTATTCACATAATCCATCCAAGTTCCTTTACCCGCACAATGGACCTCAAAATTTTCTAAGTGAATTACCGACCGCTAAAATAGGCATCTCAATAATTTGTAAGTAAACGACCGACCGGTATAACTGCAATTAAATATGCAAATGAACTTCAAAACGAGTTTGAATTTTGTACCATTCAAACCTTTTCTTTATTATATGACCAAAAGACTCTTAGGCTAGCAAATATGAAATTTTTTAGCCAAATCACAGTTTCGTTCCATTGAAATGACTATCGACTTTAACACAACTGAAAAAAGTGGAACTATGAGATTACACTCAGATGAAAACAATTCTGATTTAGATTCGACAAACTAGACTCCTTCAAAATGTGCATATTTTTATTTACTTATTTATTTATTTATTTACTCATTTGTTTGTTTGTTTGTTTGTTTTAGAACATAAATCTGTGATCATGGTCTAAACGTCATCGGAATCTTCATGCTAGAAAGCTACGCATATGCATAAGCGATAATTTTTAAGCTAAGGAATGGAGAGGGGGCAGGTGGGAAGGGGAAGATGAAAAAGGAGGGGAATAAATAATGGTTTGTTCTTAATATGTTGAAAAAGCTATTAAGAATGCTCATATCATATCAAATTCAGAAAAAAAAATTCAAAACGATAATGAACTGATGGGAATTCATAACACAAGCTTAATAATCAGTGATAACGTCCGTGGTAGCTCAGCGGTAGAGCGCTCGTCCGGCAAGCTAGAGGTCGCGGGTTTATCCCCGTCTACGGACAAGTTTTCACTGCTCATCAAAAACACCTCACTATCATTACCAGTCTGAGCCAGACTTCAGTTGGCTTCTAACTTAAAAACATTCAACATAAAATGAACTTAAATTATTCACATTTTTATAATTTCTTCATAATAAATATTTGAATTATTATCGAAAATCAAATATGCAAATTATTAACTCGATATCAAAATCTTCAGCAAGTATCCCATCTTTCCAAAGTTCAGCTCGTGAGATTTCAAGAATTTTATCACTATTCGGCATTGCATTTATCGCTCCAATATGTCCCACTCGTACACGAAATGTTTGCGCCATCAACACAATTGTTGACATCAACAGAAAAATAAAAACCAATATTCGTTTATAGTGCATTTCGATTAAACGCCTGTAATTTATAATTATAATAAAGTGGATATTTAAACTATATTCAACCACGGATTTACTGCTTACAACCATCACATTGCTAATAAGGGATGGTTTAATCGAAGTTGCTAGGCACTTAGTAATCGAAATATCATCTCACCTTTGAGTGGGATGATATTCTCTTGTCTTGTATCAATTATATAACTTACAATGATATTGGATTAGAGAACAAACACGACGGGTGGACCTCGAGGTGAAGTTAAGGAAAAACTATTTAGAGGTTCTTATGGACCCTAAGAACGACCATTAGTGTAAATCGAAACCTTTAATATGCAAAAATTAAAATCGTTAGATATATTTATGAATAGATAGACAAAAAAAGCCGAAAAAAGGGCCCATTTTTTGCTGCCAAACGCAACACTCATTTGAGATCAAACAGCCTACGTAGAATGAAGTGAGATAGAAGTGAAAAGGTGATAAGACGATAAGAATGAGAGTTGTAATCTTCGGCTATTCTCTTTTAATTAACAAATTGCTATAAAAGCCGATCTTCTTAATCCATCTTATTCGTTGATGACAACGCTTCTTTGAGGAATTCGACTAGAGATCTTCTTGGAATCTTAAATAATCTAAGCTGCTAAAAGCATGTCCAGAAGCGCAGGAAATTTTATGCATATAATCTAACATAACGATCAGCATAGTCATTAGATCATGTTTGCAGAATTGATAAACATAGTTGTTTATGAATTGAGAATGTAAAAGAGAATTAATTTCTAAGAAATTATGAGAATAACCTCAGGTCCCCAATTATGAGAATGACCTTAGGTTCCCAACTACGAGAATGACCTCAGGCACTCAATTATGACAATGGCATTAGATTTATTGCAGTGGCGGTATCATGATAAGAATTGCAAAAGTCTAGAAGTTTGGTTAACGCTCACAAAAGAAGTAATTGCATGACACCGCCGATAAAATGACACAATGTTCCATCTATAAAAATTACGTTTCAGTATCATTATTATATGCAAACACATTTGTGAGGTACTGCAATTTTTGGCAAATTTTCAAAAATTGCAACATTATCGGACGTTGCAAGCGAAAAACTTCGCAAAAGTTATGAGACCTTTAAATTTTGCATAGCCATTATTAAAAAAAAAAAAAGAGGCACTATCTGAACCAATAAGTGAAAGCCTGTTTATTAGTTGCCATGTGCAAATAAGCTAATGCAATATGTGAGAAAAAATTGCAAATATCTAAAGCTAAATAAAGCTTTCATCTTATCAGAGAGCCAGGAGGGAGGTGGTGGGACGGGAGAGGAGGGGAAGAAGGGAAGAAGGGGAGAAAGAAGAGAAATGTCGATTTTTGGCTGACGTATTTTAAAATGGATTTAGGGACTTTGGCGTCAAAACGACTATGAGAGTGAATTAGAGTGCCGAATTATAAATAAATTTAAGCGATACCCACAAAAATTTGATAATTTCCTAAATCAACTTTAGCCCGAAGGATATAGTAACAAGAATTTATCGTCATCTAGTACCATCGCCTGCAAGACAATATACGATACAGTTTCCTTAGTATCTCGTCGGTTTCTGAAATACCCATAGTACCCTAGTATACCGCAGTATGGCTTTCTGCATATTTAATTTCCAATCCAGAACCACTGAAGCTAAAGTTATAAACGTTGGTACACACACGATACAATCTGTACTGTAGATAGCCACTACATCACCTGCCAATTGGTCAAGGAACGACCACATTCATCTGACCAATCAAAAACATAAATCAATGTCAATCGCTCTAAAAAGTTAAAAAGTTTCCTCACTTTTTCGAATATTTCTGCAAGATTTTACCGGCCGGCAAAATTACGAAAAAAAGCATATCGTGCCTAAGCAAATCTCCTGGCGTGTAATCCCATTTTCCAGAATTAGTCGACGAAATTGAATAGAATTCAAAAAACTACACAATTAAGCATACTCATTCGATGAAGTTTATTAGCATTTCTAGCGTGCCAACGTGTGGCGGACGTTTCGAACTTCCCCATTTCTATCATCGCTGAAATGTTCTTTGGCGGAAATTTCCAAGCAACAATTTTTTCAAAATCAGTATCAATATTTATTGCATTCGAATCGGATTTGCATCTCGCGGTAAACTTCCATCTTTTCATATTTTGTTTCTATGCTTTTTGATCTAATCGACTTCTATTGTAGAAATTTTTAAATATTACTGTAGCAAATTATTACTGTAAAAATAAAATGTAGAAATGAAAAAAAAAAACATTACTGTAAACGTAAAATTGTGCCGCTGTGTATATACGATACTATAAAATTATATGCTGTATGATATACTTTGAGAGTCATAACAAGTCGTAATAAATCCCTGGTGTAACATATACCTAGGGCCTACCTCGAAATATCTTTTAGTAGATGAGTGCGAAAATCGCGCAAATAAATAAATAATCTAACAATAATATGAGCAAGTTTATCTAATGGATTCACGAATTTGAACGTAATGGGGTTTTATGCATTGCTAGCTTTCAGAAGTTTGTTCAGCATATTTTAGGTAAGTATAGAAGAGTATCTGAGCAGTTAGAATAACAGTATAAGATGACAGCAAAAACGAGATTATAGTGATACCTTTTATAGATTTCACCACTTCCAGTTGATGAAATAAGGAAATAAATAAATAAATAAGTAAATAAATAAACAAATAAATAAATAAGTAAATAAGGAGGTAAATAAACAAACAAATAAGTAAACAAATAAATAAATAAATAAATAAATAAATAAATAAATAAATAAATAAGCATTTTCCCACACCATTTTCTCCCATTTTTCGATACCTTTTCGATAATGTTCCTTGTGCACTATTCACTTCTTAATTCCCATCAATTTAAGCGAAATCCTATTTCTAGGTTTTCATTACGACGCTATATATTTTGATGATTGTATTGGCCGCAGAATTGGGTCGAGTAGTCTATTCATTGCGGAGTGCATTACTGAAAGAAAAAAAATTGATGGAGGAACAAATGCCAATATTACTTGCTGATTTAGATGAACTTGGAAAGGTTTCCTTATCAGTTTCGAACGGTTATCAATGGTTAAAGATTTCTTATCAGATTGTGGGGATTCCGTCAACGGCACAATGTAGCCTACAACTAAGTGTTTAAATATACTTTCATCGATCGATTTCGGAATTAAATGAGCAAATAGAAGACAAATAATTGTGGTACTCAAATATCAATTTCAAAGAAATCACTATTTTATTAAGGGTCATTGATATGATCGAAAAACTTGCGAACTGAATAAAAGGTTGAGTAAAACTGATAAAACTGGCTAAAGACTCGTTAAAGATTTCGATCAACTTCGACAGATACGAAGAGAAACATAAGACCAGATGGGTAAAAAAACAGGTGTGCACAGGTATGCACAGTGGGATATGTACGAATATGTGCGCAGACAAGCATAAACAGACATACCTACAGACAGACACTAGCTTGGTGCATACAAGGCAGACACAGACGGACACGGATAGAAAGAACAACTATGAATAAAGGGGACACTGCTAATCGAAGATCGCAATTTAGGACACAATTTATCGATTGACTGTTCAATTACAAGAACAAGGTGAACATGCCCTTGAGGAGAATGCCAAAGACCATAAAAGTGAGGGAAATCGAGTTGAGGCAGCGATGGCTGCATCAGACGGAGAACAGCAGGTTAAATTATTTACTTCGCACGTGCACACTGCCACTTTTTTATAATTTCGATAAACTTACTAGTGGTCTAAATTCATATAATTTGGCGCAAATGTCGCAGCCTTCTTTTGAATCCCCCATTTTACCACATAGAACTACCTAGAGGAATTTTCTGAAGAAATATAAGCAATGCGCTAGGAAAAATAAGCAATAAATATTAATAACGTAGTAAAGAGGTAATAACTTTAAAATTAAAATCGAATTCCCATTTCGCCTTTGACTTTTCGATCATATTTGAATAAAAAACATTTTCCTGTCGATAAAAATTTACGAAAATATTCCCATATTAGAATTTTTCTGCACTATGATATTTTGATTTTCTCTAAACTTCAAAGCTTCTTAAATCTCTCCTGTTTCCATAAATCCCTCTAATGATATCTGATACTAGTAAATATACCCGATACTAGCGAGCTTCAGTCCTCATAAAGATTGAAGATTTTTTAGGAACCAGAATACGTCAAGGCTGCGATCACAAGCAATGACCAACTGGGAAAATAAAAGAATTCAAATCGCTTCTGCAGGGAAATTTGGAATTGGCAACAATTTAGAAACTGTCAGAGTTGTAGAAGATTGCAAAAGAATTTTAAAAAAATCCTCAGTGATTCTTCACGAAAGTCTTCCATAATAAAAACTGATAAACCAATTACACCAAAAATGTGGAATAGAAAATGACGTCAGGTTTAAATAGCTGCTAAAAGACAAGTGATTGGTGCACTCAAACATGAGTCTCGGAAAAATTACTATTTTATTACGAGTCATCGATGTGCTCAAAAAACTTGGGAAATGAGTGAAACGATGGGTAAAATTGGTAAAATTCGTTAAAAACTTCTTAAAAATTTGCTTAGTCAATTACCCACTACTGCACAATCACAGCTCTGAGATGTGCCCTAAACATAAAAAACCAAGAAAAAAACACCTCTGGTTTGAAAAATTTTTTATTGACGGTACGGCGGTCTTTATGGTGATGTTTAAGCAATTAAACTATGAGAGTTAAACATTACTCTAGTAAGTCCAAAAGGAAAATCCTCGAGGTCAAAAAAACTCCACTCATTCGTTAGATAAGCAACGATAGATCAAAACTTCTCCGTAATTTGCAATATTATCAATTCAAGACCATCGAGTTTACACCACTATCACCAGTCAGAAAGCTACTCGTATCTCCAACCATGGAGAATCGACCCAGCCAAATGCTTCCTCCTCCCTTGTTAACTTCCAACCTTTTCCCCACACCTCACAGGGTCTACGTCCACCTGAACCTACCGTGTGATGTCGTGTACCCTGCACACGGCCGCCGTCGTCTCGTGACGAAGATCAAACGGTTGTAGACTCTAAGAAATTTATGAGGAAACAGAATACATCATACTGGAGCTCATCACCTCTGCAGAGACCGCCCAATGTGCAGCCCGGATTAGAAAATAGGAAAACGCACTCATCCAAGCATGTAGCCACGCCAAGCTCGTTTCAAGTTAGTCAAGGCTCGAACCACAAAGCGCTGTCAGTGCTTTTTAAGTTAGAAGCATCGCGTACTGTCCGCCGTTCCGATATAATCTCATCCCACTGCATCGAATAGGAACAACCTCCCATTTTGCCAATTCATGGTTTGCTGATGCCGTTCGAGATCTCGCTCTTCATCATCACTAAAAAAGAATACCAATCATTAAACCAAGTTTCTCAATTTCAACAGCATCTTCGCCACCAGTACCACTATCGAGGATAGATTCGTCGTCTGTCTTGTAAATAATTGCAACGATTTGTGCCAAGAAAATCTCATATATCCCAGTATCAGTACGACCAGCATACCATGTCACGCTGCAGATTAACGAGCTTAGGCGCTAAACCTTGAAAAAAGACAGATGTTGCCGCACTCGGTGGCAGCAACATCGAAGTCCATGCCGTAAGAATAAACTCCGACGCCCATGTAATGAAAATATAGGAGCAAAAACTGCAACCTCATTCTTTTAGCAAGTCATAGGCCACAAAAAAATAGAAATTTATCGATCAAATGCGTCTACAACAACTATCTCACAATGCTTGAAAGCAATAAAAAAAGCCATCAGTAAAGAATGGAAGAAAATGCACCGTACAGAATACAGTAAACGCATATGTAATCGTGAATATAGGATATGTAGGAAGAAAACATCCATAAGCACAAATTCTCGTCATTATTTAGAAAAAAAAAACAATCAAAAAAATCTTATTTTGGAACACAAACAGAATGGAAACAGCACCAATAAATACTGTGAACAAAAACATGCACTCGCGCCAATATGGAACAGCGAGGATAAAATGCAGCCGAAACTCAGGTCACATGTAGTAGGACCTCAGGTGAAAACTAGTTGGTTGAATCTCTGGTGAGGGATAAGATGAAGCGAACTAACTCCAAATAGTGGAGGCGGTTATATAGCCATAAAAAGATGTTGTCTTCAATCATGAGCGCATATACAATCGAAGAGATACGATCGGAACCTCCTCGCACCCTCCCTACCCTAAAATATTTTTTCTTTCACCGACGACGACCTTCCTTCGTTGTTTCCTTAACGCTCATTCTTCTTCTTCCGACGAACCCCACGTTCTTGACCCTCACCTTCAAATATAATGAAATCTCTTCATAAGCCACGGCTGCCCAATCGATCACACCAATTAAAAACGCGATAATTCTGTAGACGCTGATCGAATTATGTAAGAGAATCTCAAGACAGCACACCTTATACGATGTAATGAACGAAAGGAACTAACAAAACTCATCCATAAGAATCAAAGAGTCATCGTCGACACCTCTCTTGGGTAGAAAGCAATACGGAAGACCGAAGTGATATCAGCGATGTGCCTTCAAACAAGGCTATCGCCGAGACAGGGGCATACAATTTGCATATGAGATATACTAAAATGAAATCAAGCAAGAAATTCCGCTCTTTATTCCATTGCGTCAATTCAAGTTGCTCGATAGAGAACGGCTGATGATATTTAGTTACAAATAGGAGAAGAAGGACATACTGACCGGAAAATCTATTATACAGAAAGCGAGATCATAGAGCATTTTTCATGAGAAGCGTAGCCAGAAAATCTACTCCTAAATGGTCGACGACCCTCACAATTGGTAACCTCAAATAACCTTTGCTAACTTTTTCTTGTTTTTGACCGCCTGACCGCTTTCTCCCAATATACTGCGCAAAAACTTGATCACCCTTCCCCTCTGGCTGCGCCCCAAGCATATCCTTAAGTCAAATTTGGAACGGGACATGGGTCAGCAAGTGAGAAAATTAAACTGAAAAGAAAAAAATTGACTTCAAAACATGTTTCCAAATCGCACAAAAGATCGCTGCCGATGCTCAGTCAAAACGCGCATCCTCATTCACGCGTTCGTGCGAGATAACTGAAGCTCGGTGTCCATATAACATAAACGTTTCGTAACCCGCGCCCAATCAACACCGCCTCCTTCGAGCATCGGTAAGCGATCTTTGCCTCCGGCTCGACGACTGAAAAGATCTCCTCTTGTTTCATCTTTCAGTGCCCGCTGCTTAAACACAATACTATGCATTCAATCACCCGACCAGCCAGTAATACATTCGGCCTAAGTTGGTCATCATGCAAAACAATGTATTCATATTTGAATTAACTTGCCCGTGCATTCAAATTCCCTTCACAACATTGTTCCTTTTTGTGATCCAACCGACACAAATGAAAACCTACATGTCTAAGATGCGCGCACCTCCCACCCAATTTCGCAACTACGTCGATTACGCCTTCCGTTTTTTTCGCGCTATGTCCGTTTTCGCTATTTCTTTATGCCATTTTGTCCACGTTCACGTTTCGCTCCTCGCTTTTTATGCGTGAAGCATCTGCTTCTACTTTTAGCACCTTCGCACTCGAGTAGCTCTTCTCAGCCTCAAGCATATCCAAGTCGAAAGTATCAGACTGGCAGAACTCACAAATAAACATACGCATTAGCATAATATATTTGAAAGTGCAGCAAAACAACTAACAGCATCGCCCTAAAATTGTTGCGTCCTCGCTTCGCCCACTCATCTGCCTGATAGATTGGCTCGGGAATCGAAATCGCCTGGTTGACGATTTGATGAGTGAAACAGAGTGCCATCATGAGCGATTGCGCTTCGTCCATTGTCAAATTTGCTTCATTTATTGGCATTGTATAAGCCGGCAGTTTACCTGTACCCTGCAAAACGGATCCTTAACTACTGACTTCTAATATATGCTGAAAACGATGTAACATCTGGAAGAAGCAAACCCTCAACGCCCCAAAATATCTACACAGCTTACAAATACTGCTCCAACAACAAAACGTTCGAATCATAGGTTGAAATGGCCCATGTCCGGTGCAACTTGCAAAAAAAGGAGAAGTCGAAGCAGGAAACTACTCAGCTTTCAAGCTAGGTAAATTCATTCAATCACAGTGCAATCTTAAGCGGTTTTTTCGCCGCTCTTCAAAGTGAAACATTATACAATACGATTTGCCAACATGAACAAAGACCTTCGACTCTTTGCCAAACTTCCCCATTATGTTTAAGATTTCATCCAATTCAATCGAAATTATAAAAATTCATCAAGAACCACCTCCTCTCGTGCTGCCAAAGTTCCAAGACGCTAGTGAAAGGCTGTTAAAATGCGGATGTTATAGCAATGTAAAATACATAGTTGGTCCCGAACTCATGGGTCGGACGGAAAGAATAGTATACCTCCTACACCACATTACAAAATTCAAAGACAGTGAAGGAAGTTTTCTCAATAAGAACCTGCAAGATAGCTCAGTGTAACAACGTATCTAGAACAGAGCTGCAGTTTTCAATATGACCCGAGACCCACTCGCAACATCGCACTCAAAAACTTCCCTTATTTTCTCCACCATATGCTACATTAAGGATATCTGCACAGAAAACATCCCCCTTTCAAGGTTTTAAATGAGGCTCAATAAACGAATCTCACTGCGGCAGAGAAAAACAAAACCTTAATGATCTTGTGCGCTTGCATAAAGAATTCCGTGGTATCTGGACGCGTGATATCCTTATCAATAACGGTCATTGGCAAACAGTTTTCCAGACCACGACCTGAAAAACATTTTCATGTCGTAATACATGAAACAAAATCCTCCCTTACTTAAACAAACAACACAAAAAACAAGTTTGCGAAATTGCGGAGGGTAAATCCAACACTCAACGGTACAAACTAGCGATATACCCCACTTTTCCATGCGGAAGAGTTCTTTTTCATTCCCTTACCCCTCCTTTTCCCTCTCATCGATCGAAAAGACTGAAAAATAAAAACCGCTGCCATCAAGAAACATCCCCCGATACTTTAAACATAAACATCAAGGTGAGGAACAGTGCCAAATGTTGGAAGAAGGGAGTTATTCCGCAATTAAACAACATTTCAACCGCCTCCCGGTAACCTCCTCCAGATAACGCAAGCTGATCCCAGTCGCCACCTCAGCTCCTGTTTCCCTTCACTCTCACTCTCATTCATTTGAACAATGTCCTCCTTTCCTTTTTCAAACCTACCTTTGAAACTCTTCACGCCTCTCACAGTTCTGATGTTTGGTTCCGCTTTGGTGATCGGATCAAAAGATAACGAAAAGTGGAATATTAAGCTATTGCCCATCACCAACAACATAAGCTTGCATCGACTAGCAGGACATAAAAGCAGTGAAGACTACTCAAGGAAAACATCCTCACTAATGGTGCGAGATTGCGGTAGCTAAAGCGGCGTTCACCTATGTGCAACTGACAATCACATCAATCAAAAAATGGCACTCAAATAGCAAACAGAATATAACTTTGATCACAAACAACATACTTCCCTCGACAGCGAAGCGTTTGTTGTGTCGTTTGCATGCAATAATGCATACTATTGGCGGTGAATAATCTTCAATACCGAGCTCGGTTGAACCAAAATTGCGAATACCGGCACGAATCGCTTCCACCTCTTCTTCCATCACCTATAAATCGATCGATATGCGCAATTTTATGCGTCAAAAAAGTAGATGAACTTTGAATCTACCTCCCCTTTACGTACATTATCGCAGCCTTAGTCAACTTTGCTACAAACAACACATGGAAAACGCGCCACCAATCGTGATGAAAGAAACGAATAAATAACCAATAATATTTCACCTTTTAATTCCGACTATCAAAATGCTTTAGAGACCGAATCCGGGCTCACAGTCCTCTTCATCTTCGCAATGTAACACAAGGGCAACATGCCACCAGCCCGACTGTATGCAAAAATTTCGCAAAATTTCCCTACATTGCACCGTCGAATAATAAAAGAACAACACCTCGAGGTGAGTAGAAAACAAAAGCGAAACTAACCATTTTGAACTGTCCCTCAGATACGCCATCCCGTGTGATAATCACCGTTTCGGGAAGCATGCCTCCACGGTTCATACGGAAGAGTCGCATAATCCAAAAGAGTCGTTGTTCCAAAATTGAACTTGTCACCTGCTCTTTGCGTGGCTCTTGGAATGAATAGTCACCGATGAACGTCTCCGGGCAAGCAGCACCATTGAAGCTGATCTGAAAGCAAATGCTTAACGGAGGCATCGCATAAAGGGTACTCCACCATTTCAAGTGAACAATTCCAACTTCTAGTCTCTATCAGCTTCCAGATCATCTCAGAACATTACGACTATAAAGGAGACATTTTAAGCAGAACCCTCATACTAATGGTACCATGCTGCACCAATGCCTCTAACCATGCAGTCCAATACCTTCCCTGAAATCACCGAATCGGCACACTCAGGTTCAAATTCACCTTGACCTACTGCGGTCAAACTTTAACTCATAGTTTCAAGACATCACAACTGGTAAGCATGGTAAGCTGTACCCGCAGTACTGTTGTGATGAACAAAAACGATTTGGTAACAAATCCCAAGTTTTACGAATTAAAATACCCAGTGATCACATCATCTGGCCAGTTAGGATTTTCGCTTGCTAAGAGGAAGCTACCATCCTATCTGAATATATTCTGAGATACTTTCGGCTGTACCCAGTGGCGGGATTAACCCACAAGTTGAGATTTTAAACAGCTTAATCTTCACCGCTAGAGGTCTATTTTCTTCCTGAATGATAACTGGAACAACTTCAGATACAACGACGGCAAATGTCCTACTACAGAAATTCCACTGACAAAATAGACATCTACACAATTCAGAAAATCCAACTCCTGGGTAACAAGCGATACTTACGTCTCGCTGGCTACAAGGGAAACCGAAAACCGCCAAACCCACCATATGCAAATTTTCGCAAATACCAAGAAATACTTGCATCCAGAGGCACCAAGTTCCCTCTTTCCTGATCTTTAAATACTAAACAACCAGTTCGTCAGCAGAGAACACCGTCTTGCAACTAACCCCAAGAACACTCGGCTGTGTTGGAGGCATCTTCATCCTACGTTCATGCCTCGGCTGCGGCTCCGGATGACAAACATCGTACCCGATAATCAAAGTTTTGCCTGTTGAAATCCACTTATCGGTTCTGAAAATTCGATATGCAATAAACCATCCGGATGCCCGAATCATTAGCAGGGTAATAGGCAAATACGACAGGCCACAGAAACTAATGATTCCCCTTCACGGAGCATTTCATTTATCGAAACTGATGCCGCAAGATAAAAGAAATACAAATCTTTCAATTTCTACTGTATGCTGACTCAATATGTGATTCAATCAAATGATCCAAACCAACCGCCGCAAACGTGCTACTACCTGCCGCTTTTCGCGAAATGAACCTGCAGGGAACGATCTAACTGCCTGCACAAAGGGTCATGAGTGCAGCTACACACTACAGAGACTGATTCAACACAGTATTTTCCTAAAACGACAATTAACAAAAAAAAAAAAAAAAAAAAAAAAAAACAAAAAAACATACGCAAATGACTCGGGGACCACTCCATAGCACTGACCAAAATTCTTGCAATTCAGCTTGTTGACGATGTTTTCCAACGTTGCGACCTTTCTTGGCGCTTCACGAGCCCGAATCCCATGCACATGCTGCGTTACGATACTATAGAGTGCCTCGAATAACTTCAGGTCGTCTTAAATACGCTCATTCAATTTGATGACAAAACATCATAGCACCTCTCGAGTTTATAATGAAAAAGATGGAGCTTGCTTACAATACCGCTCCCTCCTCTTCCCTTCTCCTCCCTCTCCAATAAACAACCTCTCTCTCCTAATGAGTAAATCTATTTCAACATCTACTTGCGCATTCCTGCGCCTGACTATAGAGATCCACGGTTCTTAAAAGGTTGCGACCATATCCAAAACAATTTAGGAAACGACGACCGACGTTTTGTCCCAGGTGCCTCGATATTCACGCACATATATATACTTTTAAAGATAAAAATCAATCGCCGAATTGGAAAGCCTTCCCCTACTGCAATGCAAAAGCCTACTAACCATGAGTATCGTCACGTGTGTCGATGTACATCACGAAGATGCGCCCCTCCTTTACCCTCTCTCGAATTTGTCTGAAGCTGTCTTCCAGATAGGAAAACGGCACATTTTCAATAACTGGATCGACCATTTTGATTCCTCGCTTGCGACACTCACGGACCAACGCTTCCGAAAATGCCCTTAAATCATCTCTCTTGACAAATAACCAACGAGATATCGAAGAAAGTCACCAAAAAGAGTTTTTGAAGGAAGATAGGAATGGAGAGTCTAAAAACTTATCGGAGATCCTTGAAAATTATTAGCAGACCTAGAACTATCCTGAAATCTCTCCACGTTGAAATATAAAACTGCCTCTCCTCAACACCTGAAATTTTAAGTGATCGGCGCCATTAGAATGCTTTGGATCCATATTGATAATACAGCACAAGAGCGATACATCAACAAATAGTCAACACTATCATTGGTAAATGTTAGCAATGCCTTCACAGATATAATTACAAGGAACTAAAAATGCACTCACATCACCGCAGGGCGCTCTCTTTGATCGTCGAAAAAGATGTACCAACACGATAGCTCGGCACTTACCAAATACTCCTTTCCAATCATTCGCCAATTCGCCTGAAATGAGGATAGAAGATGCCGAATGCTTCTGTAGCACCCCCTTCTCGTTCAATTCCCCTTTCACTTAAACTATTAGCCGATTCAACACAATGCCTAGGCTTCCTCAAAATGTCGCGTTCACCCAATCTCCACGATCGCCGACCAAAAACGCGAAAGAGTCGCCAATTTGCGATCGCTGATCTTATCCAAATACGATAAGACATGCTCACTCCCTTCAGCAAAAAACGCATCCAAATTAGCATTCTGTCAGGTCTTGAAGACGTTGAGCGGGAAGTTATAGGTGCTGAGAACGCTGTCCTTACCAACTCCCCTCCCCATGCTCCCGTCTCCATAGCCCCTTTTCCTACTTTTTGCGTCCCCCTCCCTCCTTTCAAAAAAAAAAAAAAGAAAACACTCTGAACGGCGCAAAACTGAGAAACCGTCTCTCAAACTTGGGTCTTGCTTTAATTATTTCAGAAGCGGACCTACATTGCGGAACTACCAGGAAAGTGATGTTGCGATTGTCGACAAAAGTAGAAATCTCGCATTGACAGCGATTGAAGTAGCAACTTTCTGTTAAGTCGTTATATCCCTTCAGCGGTTATTAATCCCTTCCCAGCAAGACAATAAATTAAAAAAGGAACATACGTTACGCGAGTCGACCTCAGTGACGGCCGTTCCTCCTTGCGCCATCGCGTATTGCACTTTTGGAGCCAATCGTCGGTGCCCTTCGACCTTAAATTGACGCGGTGCTCATTAAAGAAAGAAGGCGCGTCTACCGTAACCCAATAGATAATCCAAAATGAATAATCAAAAAAGCCAGCAAAGTAAATCCTCTGGAAGAACCCGTTAAGCGACGGCACATGAAATTATGCCGAGTTATAGTCTCATTCTTGTTCGCAGCATTTCCGTTGCCAGCAACCATCCTCCTAATTTCCTCACTGACAACTTCACATGTAAGATCACCACACTACTGATCTACATTCATTCGTTTATCTGTAGCCATCATCTAATCATGCATCGACAGCAATCAACCGACAATACCCACGAATTCCTACAAAACCCTACGCATTCAACAATCACTCGTCATTAATGCATTAAGACGACTCAATATTAATACGCCACATTCACCACGGACCTGCCAGTAATGAGATGCTACTGATCAAAAGGCACCCTTCAATGCAATCATGTAAAGCCTCCTTTAAACAAGCAGATTCCAAACCTCAGCTCAAATGAGTCAACTTTACTCAGTGATAGAGTCATAGGATCCATCCCTATTCACTGAAAATCATTCCTCACTATCACCAACCTCACCCTACAAAAAACTAAAAAAGGCTATCACACTTTATAGAACGCGAACCTTGAGTGGATTACGGCTGACACGAACACCAAACGCTGCCATGAACGGATTGAAGCGTGCCGATTTGTCTAGATCGAGGGCTGCCAAATTTCGTGCGATCTCCGTGAATCGAACTTCAGGAACTGTCGCGCATTCCTTCAAAACAATGTCGCTATATCTGCACAAGAAAGCGAGATTACATGAAAACGAGAGAAACCAGCGGAAGCAGGAAGTCAAAGAAACCTTTGTTCATGCAACAATTTAAAGAAACAGTGCACTTCATTCCAAGTTTAATAAAGCTCCTCGACGACCACAGCTTTCTATGCAAGGGATATGCAAGAAGGAATAAAGAGACATCGAAAGATAGTCAACACTCAAAACATTCAGTTATGATCAGACTGTAATCAAGAGGAGGAAGTGCGAAATGATCTAAAAATCAAGGGGGCAGCCGCGGAACAAGAGCGCGTGCTCCCGACGACATCTGGCATGCAGCAGAAGGTTACAGAAGCGGAACTGTCCCCTCTTCTGAAACTACCCATTCTTCTAAAAGCAAGTTCCCCCCCCCCCCCCTCTCGATTGGAAAAACGAAGAAAGCTAAACTATTCCATACGGCTATCCATTCAGCTATGCCCCTCTCATGCAGATGCACAGCTGTCATTACATGGAACAATATCACAAGAAGGTGTGTTCGCCAACCTTGATGGCATCCTTCATTTGCGAATGAGTTTGCTTGCTCAATGGCACTCTTTGCCGGGGCGCAACACTAAGAATCTCCATTGGAAAGAACGACGTACCAAACGTTGTTACGAGTCTTACTGCCGGCAGATCAGGTCTTAAAAACGTTTGCTTCATTCAACGTTTTGCTACTCTTGCCTCCAAGTAGATCGAAATCAACCATTTTTTAGTATACTTAAAGATCTTATTTGACAGAACACAGCACACGACATTTATTTTTCCTAGTAATGCATAACAATAACAGCCGTTTTTTTTCAATAGTGCTGATATTAACAAACGAATGTGATTTCCCTGCCCTAAAGCTTAAACAATTACCTGAGCTGAACGCCTTGTCTTCTGTAGTACTCTGTCATCGGAATCGGTGGTGACTTCTTGCCGACAGACATTCTAAAACAAACCTCAGTCAGTAACCTGGGTAGGCGAACAGACATACATACACACTGATGCCACAAGGACACACAAAGTTGCCCCATACAAGCATATGCAATGTTATGCGCTGCTGCAAGTTCAATAGACAAATTATCTCGACGCATAGACCCTTGTCTTATGCTTCATCAACAACCGACAGAACAAGTGAAGGCGCGTTTTATGAAAGATAAAAACTTTGGTTTCCTATCGTTAAAAGCCCAGACCTTGATTCAGCGAGGCTATCGGTAGAATCGCAGCACTCCAATCCCCCCTCCTACCTATAATCCTCCTCATCGGATCGTCTCATAAAAACAACGGCGGCAACCGAACTCTAGTGCTCGTGTATCGCACAATTCTGTTCAAGCTAGTTTGCCGATTACAACCGCTACTAAAAACCCTTGTAAACCATTCATCCAGGATAAATACTACGCATCTCTGGTCACATACAAAAACTTGACGAAACAAACGCTTTGGAACTGTTCGTCGAAGAATCAGAATTTCGTTGCCAAGCATTTAATTACTGCCACCAATCAAGCTCAGCACTCTAGGCGAGGATCTAACAGATCGTTAGGTCTCCCACTGAAGCTCTGTTATTATTTTCTCCTGATACCTACCCAATTCGTTCGCGATTCAACACATACCAAAAAAATAGCACACCTTATTCAGAAATAAAATATTACCTGATTTGCGAAACACATTTGTCCGAAAGCCCCGAAGCAACAAAAGATTTGTTGCGGCAATTCTGATGCTCAAGACGCAAATCTGCAAAATATTCCGTCTGATTAAAGCAACAACACCTGCCAAAGACATAAATAATTGTACAACAAAGAGGGGACAGAACAGCACAACTTTCTTGGTTCCTAGAACTTTCGACGGAGGCGTATGAAGAAAAATGTATTTTACAGGCGCAGCAAGTGGAAAAAATTGCAAGGCGCACACTCTCCTATTCGACTATGCCCCAAGGTCGATGAGATGAGGGTGAAGGAAGACCAGGACCTTTCAAAAAACCAAGTAAATGCACCCCCACAGGCCGACAAACCTCCTATGCGGCAATATAAACGACCATTCGTTTAATCACTCGGAGCCAATCCGGAGCCCAAAGTTCTGACGAGAGCGACCAAAATTTGTTCACAAGAATAAACCGATGCATTGAATAACTTGCTTTTGGCAAACACCTTACACGGATTAACGACAAGGCATTATGGATGGAGTCCGAGGAAACTGAAAAAGCAATAACATAACAGAAGACGCTGTCACGCTATCGACCAGTAAAAACAACTGTTTTCATACAACGCTCCGCATCCCTGAGACTGACAGAAAACTGTTCGCCTAAGGCAGGTATTGTTCGTTTCATCAACAGTAGCCAGTATCCTCAATTTTAACAATAAGTGCGTGCCTTAATGCATATTAAAGAACGTCCGATAAGGATCTGTACTGGATGTATTACGTTCATGTTTCCCGACCATATCTATCCCAAAAATGAATAAAATGCACAAAACAACGAAACATACCTCTAATGATGTCATTCAGCTTGTGTGTGAATTCACGGAAGAGGCGACTGTCCAAATTTGGGATCTGCGCATGCGGATCGTTCTTCATCATTACTCTGCGGGCCATCTCGGTCAGTGGAATTGCGTCAAAGAACGCCGCTTTCTTCGCTAAAAGCAATGCTCTCCACACTGAACATATACTCGATTTTCCTCACTGCTATTTCCACTGAGAATAAAACCAGTCAAAAGACAACCAAGTCCATCGAGAGCTTTCTAGTAAATAACCCTTGAAAGCTCTCCTATTGACTCAGATCCTACTTGCTCGCTCACCCCTATAAGCCAAGAAAACAGATAACTAGACAAAAACAAATCAGAAACAAACAATCCAGCACGAGCGCGGGTACGATGCTTCGGTCAGCGCCGTTAATGAATCTGATGCCTTTGTCGGCGCCTGTGACCAGTGTACGACCCTCGTTCAACGGCTTCTCAGGCAACCCGAACTCTCTTCCATTCATCAAGAATAACTTGCCACAGCCGAATGCGTAATGGGTGCCTCTGAAAAAAACAGTTAGGTTTTGCAGTAAGCGATAGCCTCAGTGACGCCGCATAATTTGTAAGGCTACCTTCGAAGTGAACCTGGGCTCGCCATCTCCCTACCCAGGCCGATGTAGGACCAAAATCAACTACAGCACGACACTGAAGCTAGATTGTGACCTGTAGGCGCCATAGACTGCTGGATCACTGAAGCTTTTGACAAAGTTTCACTCGACGTTTTATTTAAAAAACCAAATTAACGGGAGGAGGGAAAGAAAGGAAGGAGGAAGAAAGTCAGAGGTGAGGCAAGAAACGCGGTAGATAAAAAGGCATCAACATAAAGTACGCAAGATCGTTGGATTATCTTTATTCCTCCCCAACATACACCTAGTTCCAATATAGTTACTGCGACGACTGTGCTCTTCCACATACCACCCTAATGGTTTTTACAGTTGGTCTGCAACTCCCTCTCGCCCACTCGACATCATAACGAGTCGCTTATCTTGACCGAAAACTACTAAAAAAGCAGAAGAGAAACCCAGCAATACTAGCAGAGAACAAACAATGTCCCCTGACAGTATAAACCTAACAGAATAAAAAGAACACTTAAGTGCACCATCAGTTAAAGCACCGACGGAAACCTTAAGTCAAATAAAAATCATTCGGCTATCAAAGGGTAAAGCAGTGATCTACATACCTCTGCAGTGCACTGCTATTGGTGAGTATCTCAAAGAACTGTCGCAACGATCTGTCTTGTCTACTTAGATCCGATGTGACCGATGCACGGTAGTCAGCAACGTTGAATGTGTGTGCACTCTCAGTGCATGGCGTTATCTCAATTCGAACGTCGCTATTACCCATCAGTGAGCGCAATTCTGGTGTCATCTGCTCCACAGAAATGTTCAGACGCGGCAGCTGGAATAAAAGAACCTCTTATTGGCAAGGAAGTCACATTACCAACCATTAAAAATTACAAGCTCATCGCCAAACTTCGCATAGACACGTTACGAACTCCCTGACCTAAAAAGATGAGTGCTGTTGAAAAACTATGGTTTCGAACTCTCAAGTCCCCTCCTCCTCAGCACTATCCCTATGTGCATACTGTGCAAACTCTCTCCAAAACAATTAGATCTTGCCAACTTGCAGGTCAAGTAGCAGATTTTAGCAGTAAAATACCTTTTACAAAGCCTTGCTAAACCACGTTATCCTTACTAATTGCACTATGACTCTGTAGCAGTATAACATTCCAGATATTCTACAAAAACAACTCCAAAGCCAACAGCACCAACCATAGTGAAATCCACCTACAATTTTATGACTACTGTCAATGCCAACGAACTTCCACAAAGCACGTCAATGACCATGATTACGACTTGGCGACTTTAGTCTCGAATTCCGTACACATCAAAACAAATTCAACCTACCCCGCAAAGGTTACAAAGTTACAATCGAACAGCCGAATAAAAAACAGGAAATACAATAGATGCACTAACATTGTCCTTATCAAGAGGTGCGTTCGTGAAGAGTGTGCTTGTAAGGTCGTAAATATAAGCGCTTTCCTCGTTGAGTATTCGATATAACTCCATAGCACGTCGAAGTAACAGCATACACTTGTGGTGACGCATTGTAACCTCCGAACTGCAATTGAGGATTCACTTGCAATGCTCCTAATATCACCATTATTGCTGACAAAATTTTTCGCGGTTCTACTCGACAGCCGGTTCGACTTGTTCTATTTACCGTAATCGACTGCAATTACTTTCGGTCGGGAATGAGTTTTAAAAATGTTGGCCTAGCATCGACCGAAAGCATTCAAACACAACGGAAACTCCATCGCAAAGAAAAAACAACCCGTGGGCTGGAGCACCCACATGCTACGGGCTAATCGAAATTGTATGCTACCCGAATTCACAACTAGGAAAATCATGCGAATTGCCAGCCCCAAAACGATAAAACTGCGTATAGTTTTATGTAAAAACCACTAACTCATCACGATCCCCTTTGCAGAGGTCACGAACCCTCTCTTTGGATGTGTCCCGTCTACTTGCCATCATCCGCACGTCGTAACGATAGACAACACGATTCTCTACTTCCAACGGGAACACATTCGTCGTGACCAACACTGTCTCCCTTTGTTGTGCAGGAGGTAACTTCGGCGCAAGCACACATGGCGTTGGACCGTGCTGTTGCTGTTGTGTTGGACGCTCTTGATGTTGCTGAGCAGTGTCCTCATCACGTCCACTGAAACCACCAACTACTTCAGCTCAAAAACATGACGTTCACCAATCAATGACTTCTAAGTAAGAGAAGAAGGAGTACATATCACGGTATCGCTGTACTCTTAGATATACGCGCAAACTATTCTACACAATCCTGCATTTCCCTCTTAACTGATTTCATTAATGTCCGGGGGATCGAATGATGAAGCTTTTGTCAGATCATTCAAATCTGTCCCTCTTTGCAATATGGCTCTCGAATGTCAGTTATAAGCCTATATCATCACTTAGCAGCAGTGACCTTCGTAACCAAAACATGGCGGCATCTTAGTACTTTCAAGTGCCAAGTTCTTCTGAAACCACCGCGAGCACAATATCTGGACCAATGTGATGCAAAGAACACCATTTTCAGGAAAGGTAGAGCAATACCACCAAAAACATCGAAAAAATTTGGTTCTGCGAGGCGAAATTCTGCAGCTTTTACTAGAACTTCGAGCTCCTCAAATAAATTGAAAACTATGCGAAAAAATGAGACTTTAAGAACCTGGCGTTCAAGTTCGATTCACTATCAACTTAACCAAGTTATAAGACTATTTAAGAAGTCACTAACCCTGCAATGAAATGATTTTGGATAGGTGCCGATACATTACGCGGTACACGATTAGTTGACCTGCCACGTTCCTGAACCGATAATGTACTCATGTCAAGCAAATTTGATGCACATGAGCTCGAGCGAGAAAGCTCCGACGTTGGTGAATTAGTTTCGTCTTGCGTCATCGAATGCTCTGAATCGACCATCGAGTTGACGCTCGTAGGCGGCGGTGATGATCGCATCTGGTCAATCGTATTCTGCATGCCGCTATCTGAACTATGCCTGTTGAAATCGGAACTGATACTTAAAGCCGAAACTTGCAGAACAATAGATGGACACCTTCAACCTACATTTCCCGCATTTTCCGGATGTTCACTGGGGCAAAACACCATATTACCCATATGCATTAAGTTTAATGCAAAAATTCAATCGAATCCTCGACACTCATTCAGAAAACGAATACATCTATTATGCGAATACATACCCCCAACGACCGCCTGAGTAGCGCTAACAGGGTTACGAGCTCGTGCACCACGACCTCTTCCTCGAGGTTTCGTCACTGGAGGTACTTCAATTCCACCGGCAGCAAGTGCGTCCATATTTGCTTTGAACTGCTTTCTGATTATGAATTTGTCGAATCTAAGTATATCCTGAAGACGCATATTTTAGTCGCATCCGAAATTCAAATAACAACTTACCGGTGATTGAAAGACAGACAATCGCTACTGATAGATAGACACAAAATCGCCTAGATGCACGATTCAAAATCGACAATCCCTAACATCATAATTGCAACAAAACAGACAGACAGACACACTCTTTGCTTATGCAAAAGCTGCTCTTGAAGAGGCAGTTACGTATTGAGCTAAAGGAACATAGAACAACAAAACTTGAAACAACTAAGATCGGGAATATGTCTATGCTCATGGACATCCCCTCCTCCAATTTACCTATTGCTCAGTCGAGGAAGTCTTGCTACCAGTATCAACTCTAGATGGCAGCAAACCCCACGAAGATACCCCACCATCCGGTTGGGCGGAGCAATTGTCGCTTAGTTGAAGATCAAGGTTTTCGAAAAAAAAAGTTGGACGATGCAGAAGTGGGGAAAATACTAAATGTAACAGCTTAAAAGAATCTATTCTTTCAAACATGGAAAAGCATGCTTTCAGCATTATGGGTGGCACAATGTTTCATCTCCGTCATTTGGGGGGGGGGGGGGGGGGGAGGGGGGTTTTGAAAGGCCAACTTTCGGAAGTCCCACTACCCAGTTCTCATTATGTTTCAAACAATTCGCCCCCTCGCCCCCTCCTCAAACACCACCCACATTCTCATGGGATAAGATAACTGTTGTGAAAATGTCGCATACCACCTTTCTATCTCCCAATCTGACCGGCACTTTGAGTCCAGTAACCACTAAAGCTAGAGCTAGGAAATTCGATGTGCATGACATATAGCTTATTTCTTACCCAGGAGAGTTACTACCAGCAAAGCTCCATCAAAAAAGTAAACTGTAACTAGTGATCGTACCAAGAGCACACCTAATCTGCTGTGGCAGCTACCTTCAACACCTACACCCCGGGTACCTCCGTGAACGTGTGGGAAATGGTGTCGTGATGGAATAATGGAGGGAAAAGCGGGCAATTGAAAAAGTGTTACTTAAGCAATGAGACATTCCCATTATAAGATACTAAATCTTTATGTTTAACATTTTAAACCACAATAACTCACAAGTTAACAAAACTTACAAGTATATGGTGAAAACTACTAAGAAAGCAAAGATAAGAATTCTTTCCGCTGCGCTTAGCCTCCCTCGATGAGGGAACTCCTACATGAGCTCACCTGAGGTCATTCTTGGAACTCAATTTTTTCTCACAATTGTTGAAAACACCTTAATATTTTTGAAAATGTCATAAAATCGAATTTAAAAATAACTCGATAGTGTTAGCTGACCTGTACTTACCTCTCAAGCACTAAATTCATGAATAAACTATACCACTTATTGATTCGACATATGGAAAAGGTTACCACACAACTGCAAACAATCCAAACTCAACAAGCAACATTTCAAAGCCCTAACACAAACGCATCAACTTCGCAACCGAGCAGAGAACCAACCAGTCGACGCACCACTCACGCTACACAATGAGGACGGTGACGTACTCGTTGCGATTACGCAATAAAAAATTGGCGGGAAATCGATTAAAATGTAAATTCTTGAACGAACAGATCATTTTTGGCGGTTATTTAAGGGCATTTTTGACTATGTAGGTAAGAGGGAACCACGAAGGACGACTTGTTGGAGCCGGGATCCTGAGATAAAAGCTCTTCGATGCTGACTCCGTCTCCGACTGAGACTCCGCATCCCACTGTCTTCGTGTCTGTGCATATGTTCACGGTATTCGAAATTCGAAATCATAAAACATGCTACAATCGAACTTCGTTGGTTTAGTTTATACCATACATGATCTACCACAGATATGATTTGTAACCTACCGTAACCTACAGTATATAGTTTCTCTCATTCAATTTCGTAAGGAAAAATAGATACCCCGACACCTAGAGGTGCGGGTAATTTTCTAACTATGTTGATTTCGATATCGGTCATATATAAATCTAAAAAGAATCTTTTGAGTGAAGATATATAGGCCAATCGATTTCATACAGAATGACGTTTCACCTGTATTTTCTTATGCTTTTGCTGTTTGTTATTTGCAAAGTGTAGCTCACATAATTCTGTGTGTCGAACGGTGCCCGTCACGGGTAACCTCATCCCCTCCCCCCTCCCCCTGCACACCCTCCCGTACCTCAATCAGTCCAACATTTTTGATGCCCGAAATATGTTGGCATTTAAAAACTCACCCGAATAGATCTAAATTCGCATGCGACAGGTGACCTCGTTTGCTAATATAGAGTTTTAACGTTCACTTCATTGCTAATTTTATTTATCCCCGATTTTTTCATTTGTTATCAGTTCTGATTACGTGTTCTTATCATTGTGTCCACATCAATGCTTACTATCGTTTGTTTCTTATTCTTCTGTTCTTATCACGTAGAACTTCGGTTATCACTTTTATTTCAACTATTTTGCTATTATTTTATGCATAAAAATTACACTACCATAACGTTTTGTCTGTGTGTATGTATGTGTATGTCTGTCTGTCTGTTGGTTATTTTCAACTTTAGAACAACTTAGATTAAAGCTACGGAATTAAATAGGTACAACATCGAGTACAAGGTTATTCTGACCACTTTTTTTCTCAACAAAAAAGCTAAATAAATATAAATAAGTATAAATAAATATATATAAAAAGCTGATTTTTTAAATATATTTTCTAGGCTTTTTAGATTGTTTATTTCTTTTTTCTCTTATTATTATATTTCACTGTTTAATGTTTATATCTTTTTAAATTTTTTCATCGTTTCTATTTTTCTCTGCACACTATTAAATTCTTGCAATCTTTTTTTTCCCATCTGTTTTAATTAGTAGAAATTTTTTT
>JAAVTS010000912.1:34941-66275 GCA_022845575.1 Baylisascaris ailuri | reverse complement strand
ATAAAAAAAGTGGGAATTTATTGATGCAAATGCATATTGTACTGAAAATCTTTATGAATAGAATATCAAGTAGAATTAATAAAATTAACGTTGAAACGATCATTAGATTATTGAATTATTGAATTTTAAAATTCGGAATTTAAAAATCATACTAAATTGTTGATGCAAAAACTACTTTTGCAATCATAGCTTCATTCAGTAAAGTTGAGAGGCGGAAGAAAATGCGATATTCCAAATTTTTTTGCAATCATTTCATGTAAATCAATCATATTTCCCTATGAAAAATTTTTTACAAATATATTTATTCATTTTAGTCCATAATTCTATTCGTTTTAATTAAACTTAATTGATTAAATTGTGGAAAGACCAAAAAAAGATAAGTATTATGTTAATTTTTCTTAAATTTATGACCGTATTTTTCTGTTTCCAAAAATTTCTCAGTGCATGATGCTAATAAATCGAATGTAAATGACTATAAAAAATGAAAATGCACTCTCTCATTATGAAATTTATTCGTGGATATTTCTTGCTTTCAAACGTGTTCCAATGATTATTGCTTAAGTCGGCGATTCGATTGCAATTTATTATGTTAATGCATTTTTTAGCGTTTATCAGCGCTCTAGTATTGCTGTCACAGATTTATGTCTTGTAGCTTATACTCATTCATTTGTGATGGTTTATAGGGCAATTTACTTTCGTTATGAGCTCTAAAAGCAAAGACTAGATGTCATATTTCATGGAAATAAACCGGTAAAGAATAAGCTCTTGCAAAAAAGCTTTCAAATAGAGCTAGATTTTCTCTTCTTTCCCATACAATGGATTTTTCAATTCAATTCAATGCAGTTCAATTGAATTTTAAAACATTTATTCTTACTTCGAATTTCTCTTAATTATGGAATATTTTCAAAACTGGGATAATATATTAATTTCTCATTTTTAATAATATCTTCAGTATATTCGCTGATTATTTGCATTATTTGTTAACGAATAAATATTGCTCTATTATTAGATATTATTTTATTTTATTTTATTTCTAAATTTTAATAACAAATGATTAAATATTCATAGAAATATTGATTAGTTGTGCTCAATTTTATTGGAGTACTATCAAAGAAAGGCTATTAAACGAAAAATGATAGCACGTTACGATGAACGAAGCAAACCTCTAAGAAACTCAATGAAAAAAAAAACGTCCTCCAAGGTTCGGGCATTGTTTACACTTTACGTTTCAGCGTTCTGCTGCGCTCTCACTACCCACCTTTAGTAAACTATTAGCTCACTCGAACTTGCCACATGCTGGGTCGTATAGAAAGCCGATTTTATTGATGTTTGATCTCAGTGAATACCGTATAACCTTGGTTGAGCCCCATGTCTTAAATAAAATGTTTGAAAAATTTTGAGAGAAGACAGCATCATTTGAAGATTGCATTATCTTCAGTATTGCATAAAAATCGAAAGCTTCTATATACTTTGTACTTTATGCTTTGTTTATTATAACTGCAACTTTCTCCTTCCTCTTGAGAGTTTTTGGAAAACGAATAGTAGCTTAACTCGAACAATATCAAAGCAATAATATATATTTCGTGGATTTGAATTCCATCTGTGTTTAGCAATATTTTTGTCACTTTTATGTTAGAAAAAATGCATGCAATGAGTTTTCCATTTTAATTTATCAATCACTTCATAGATATATTTCTTCAATCTTGCATTTTACAATCCTATATTTTCAATGCAAAATCTTGAAAATAATTGCTTTTTATTTGCATAATATTTTTATATCAAAAGTTTTGCCTAAAGTCTGCATGAAATGCCTGAACTACGCAAATATACGAATGAGAGTATTAATAAGTTTATAGAAATCGTAATCAATTATTAGTTATTAACGAATAATTGTTGAGAAATTAAGTATAACTGTTCTGTAGAACTCGATAAGTCGAAAAATAATCTAATAATAGCTATGCTTCTTTGTTGAAAAATAGAGATTTAAATCATTCATGCTACCCTCTCTCATTTTCTATGAGACTTTCAATTTCATGTGAATTTTTTTTTTAAACTTGCATAGATGAAATCTGCATAAACATTTAGAATTTTATTCTATAGGAATTATTCCTCACAATTCGATTATGTGCTTGAGAATTTCGCCGTTATTTTTCTCAAAGTTTTTTCATCTGAAACTTTTTTTTTCAGCTATCGATTTTCGGATATATATTTACTTCTCATTGATACAGCTTTAGAGTTATTTTGTTTGTTTTATCTACTTCAATGATTTAGCATTCAATACAAATAAATATCTTTTCATATCGCTTCCATCTCCGTTTAAGGGAAGTTGTNTTTTTTTTTCAGCTATCGATTTTCGGATATATATTTACTTCTCATTGATACAGCTTTAGAGTTATTTTGTTTGTTTTATCTACTTCAATGATTTAGCATTCAATACAAATAAATATCTTTTCATATCGCTTCCATCTCCGTTTAAGGGAAGTTGTAAGGTGGTGTGAACGTTAGGGCTCAAGTTCGTCTCTAGCCTGTCGGAAGATTCACTGCTGTTCTCCTTAAGAGGGGGACGGGTTTTGATACAAACAGGTTTTGCTCCACCACCTTCGTTGCGATGAGCAAGCTGGGTGGAGTGCTTCAATATGACAGAGGCAAACAGTCTGGCCCGAACTTACCGTTCACGCAGACTTATATGAAGGGATGAATTTTGTCTTCAAGTGCATTGCTTAATCATGCAAATATTATACAATCGAAAATACCGCTCCTCATGAGTTGTGTTGCATTAATTTCACAAAGGCGATTAGCATTGAGAGGATTGCAGTGATTCAATATGTTCACCTATAATGAAATAAATATTTATAATTAATTTCGATTGCTAAATGTGATAATCGAATTTGAGAATGTAGAGTTGATGTTAGTAATGAATATTTGAAGCAAGAAAATTATGAGCAACGTACTAGTCATATAGCTAAATTATATGCTGTCATCTTTCTTCAACGTTTTCATTTTCTTCATCAATAATTTTTTTTTTCAGGATGAAAAATATTAAGTAATTTTTTATACGGATGAAATTTGCATAAATCAATTCTCATTTCTAATAAGAAAGTTTTTTATATCTAAAAATTTTTCATATCATATTCGAAAACAGATGCTTTATTAGACTTTTTTTTTTTGCAAATAATCATTTCCCGTTTACAAAGAATGTTCTTATTGCATCTTTTCTTTCAGTTTCTATTTTGTTGATTTTCTTTAAACTTAAAATTAGTTCACTAAAATGGCGAAAGTTTTTATCGATTAGCAATATATTGCATTCATTTTCAGTGGCTATCTAGAAGATAGAGGCAAAGCAATAAGCGTTGATTCACTGTCAAACGATTGTCAATTCCTCTTGCAATAAGTTGCAATCATTGATTTTAGCTCATCGCTAGAGAAAAACTATTGAGTTCCATTTTTGCAATTGTTTTGCAATTAATGCAATGTAAGTCGACAACGCGTGACGTGCAAACTCGCTAAGCGCATTTCTCATTTTGTGAACATGTGAACAGCACATGATTTCATCGACAATTCGTTACAAATATTTCGAATTTAATTGTTTGAATTTCTTCGATAAATTTTGGAATTTCTTTTTCTTTTTCAGATCACTATGAAGCCACTCTATACGCTAATCTATTTCGATATACGTGGTAAGTAGTCCTGCAGATATGTATTTATATTGCGAGCATTTCAATTGAAGAAGTATAGAGGACAAAAGAGGGACGGGACGTTATACCATTATTTTCAAATAGCGAAGATAGAGCAGATGAAATTTGAAAAAATTTTGGTGATTATCGATGAAGAAGCGTCTAGAATTGAACTTTATTAATCATTACTAAAGAGTATAGATGTATCTTATCACATAGGTTCACAATATTTTGTCCAAGATATTTTAAGCGTTAGGTTTCCAATGCATTTTCGGTCATATAAGGCTATCATTTTTATCAGTGTATTGGCATATTTATCACACCATTTAATCATAGAAAATAAAGCACATAATATTGCTTCTAACGTTGTTGATAGTGTCTAATGATGATATTTATTTTTCACTCAAATTTTCAGGACTTGCTGAACAAATACGTCTTTTGCTTATCGATAATCGAATCCCTTTCGATGAGATACGCGTTAAATCTGATGATGAATGGAGTAAAATTAAAGAGTCATTTGTAAGTTAATGTTTCGTAACGGGGATAACTAAATTTTATTGCTGAATAACTTGCTTTATTTTTTTTAAATTTAAAAGTTCATGCCTTCAATTACATCTACTTAGTGAAGAGAAGGTTGAGGTAATGTTCGCCTATTTTTTAACGACAAAAGTGCACTTATTCATTTCTATTTATTTCAAATCCCATTTTCATATAAGAATTTCCATTACAAATCGAAATAAGTTAGAATCTCTTGAAGGGAATCGACTGTAATATAATTTGATGTTATCATCTGATGTTACTATGCAACATAATTATTTCACATTTCACTAATATTCCTACTTATACATTATTAATCGCAATTGCATCAAATCTTAACAACGAAAGCAATACAAATCATAATAATAGTACTACCTAGTAATTGTTTAAGCAAATAATAAGTAACATATAAAATAGCAAATACAGTAAATTAGAATAAACTGTTAGAAAATAAATATAAATTATATGTATTTATAGCACTTCAAATACCCCCATTTATGTTTAAATAAAGTTGCTAAAATTAAGGCATTCGGGCAGTTGCCATGCTTGAAAGATGACGATGTGAAAATTGTACAAACTGGTGCGATTATGCGGCATTTGGCACGAAGACACGGTACGTACAATTATTTCCTTCGTTGATAATAGTGTGCGATAAATAAACCACATTAGGTAGACGAATTAAGCTTCTAGAGATAATATGGAGAGCATCTCTACTAATGTAAATTACAGTAAGAGTAGTAAGTAAAGCAGGTATTCAAACTATCACGACTATATAGTTATTACTGTCTTAAAATATTTCATTATTCGAGTGTTTTTCAAGATCATATAAGTTTGCGCACATGCATTTCCTTTTTCCATCAAAACAATACAGGAAGTTGAATGCTTAAGCGGAAATTACAATTAACTAATATGACAGTAATAGTAGGGGTAAGTTAATATGATTAAAAGGTAATTTGAATGATGCAATTAACTTAACAGGTGATATGCAACTTAAGAATACTGAAATCATTCTAATGGCTCCATAGAAATATTGCAATTATTCTTTCTATAATATTATGAAACTACAATAAGCGATTTTTTTCAATGGTTAATCGGTTTAACATCCATTAATAAGGGCAATGCATATAAGAATTAGTTGTAAAATTTTACATAGGTTCATTTTGCAAAAAAAAAAAAAAAAAAAAAAAAAAAATTATACGGGCTAAATTTCCATCAAGCAAAGATATGCTCCTCATCGGAGGTATTGCAAAAATGCTCTTTTGTTATTTTTTCAGATTTATATGGAAGGAATGAAATGGAACGAACATTTGCGGATATATTTTACGAAGGAATACGGGATATACATCAACGTTATATTCAATTCATCTACTACGAATATGTATGATATTGCGTATTTCATTGTCTTTCGCATAACATATGCGATTATGTGTGTGCTTATAAAAGTTTCAGATCCTTTTCGTCGTCTTTTTTTTTGTCCTTCCGAATCAATATAAAGACAACTCATTTATTTTTCAGACGCTCTTCTAATCGCATATTGAAATAATTGTTTGCTGCAACAGATATCACGCTAAAAAGCTACCCTTATATCCGGGAAATAAATCTACAACTAACTATAAACCCGTCCATTTTCTCCCATTCCCCTCTCTCCTTTCCCGTCCCATTTATAATAGTGATAAAAATGTTAATATGAAGTAGAGTTTCTATTGCAAGTGAGAAAATTTTCTTTCTTCGCATGATTAGAATCCGCAACGAATGATATAAGCAATTAATAGCGAGTATGTCTATAAAATGGATTGATGAAATGCCTGGCAAGAATTTCAAACATATATGCATTCATATGGAGATAGTGCAAAGGGAGATTTAATAGATTATTCACGTAAATACTTTTTCTAATAAACTTAAAATATCACGTGAATGTACCGCAATATTTGTATCCACTTGCAACTAGACAAATCATTCAATATGCACTCATTATCAACGAATATTTTGTTTCATTATTATGAGATTTTATAATGGTGATTTAATGCGCTAAGTAGTATTTTACTCACTTTATTTACTTTAATTAATAAAACATTCGTTATCAATAAAATATCCATTTTCATATCCTTTTTATTTCCGCTTAGGTGAATTTTTAAGGTTGCGTGAAGGTAAATATTATTGAATATTGTTGATTAGTAGTAAATATTTATAGGAGAAGAAATCCGAATTCATTCAATACTATCTAAATGATGCATTATCTAAACTCGATGCATTATTAAAATCACGTGACGAAGGCGATGGTTTCATACTTGGAGAAAATGTTTGTTTATTTTTGTTTGGAATTCTTAGAAATATTACCAATATAATTGATTATAGTATATAGGGAAATTTTTTTGTAAATATTTTTGTGGACGGTTTTTTTGAGGTGCTGATTTTTACAATTACTTTTAGATAATACGAAGCAACTACGACAACTTTCTAATTGAATTTCTCGTCCGAGTGCATCATCAATTTTATTAACTTGAAAATTTTCATACCCCCAAAATTTATAATATTAATAGGTAGTTTTTAAATCACTCTCAAAAATGTATACCACAGTAGGATTGATTACCTATTTGCAACAACAGTAGGCAACATTAGAGTTTAACCATAAGTAATGCTACAGTATAATGTGGTATACTATACTATACTGCACAATGGCATTTCTATGCGAGATAGCTTTTTTGATAAGTGCTAGAACTGGCGGCCTTTGTGGAAACATCGAACATCCTTCCTTTAGACAACACTGCTTTTAGATAATGCCTCCCCTTTAGCATCGTCATAGTTCAAATGACAGTTCATTATTAACAGTGTAACACCGAAGCGATTAAAGTTTTCAAATATTGCAAAGCTGCAATTAGAGTCAATTAAATTTCAGATTTGTTTTGCCGATTATGCACTCTTTGAAATGTTAGATGTTCTTCTAATCCTTTCACCGACATGTCTTACTCAATGGTCAAAGCTTAAAGCATTCCATCATCGATTTAATCAACGGCCATCCCTTCAGGTCTGACTCATAGTTTAAAAAATTTTCGATGGTATTTCATTTTTTGGTGTTTCGATTTACTGTTTAATATTTTTTATTTAGTGAAATAAACTTATTTGATGGTTATTGCTTTCGATGAAACCAAGCTAAAAATAATTATCGATATAATTCGACGAAAATATCATATTGAATCGGAATCATTTATCATATATAAATATTTATTTTCGATGAAATTGATTTTTATGGGATTCATTTTTATTAACAATGATGGGAAATATGGTAAAGAACGGTATAAAATGTAATTCCACAATTTCAATCCGCATCACAAAGATATTTCTTCATGAAATTTCAAATGTAATTTTGAAAGCATTGAGGTCATCGATTAATATTTTTACATAGTCAGTTTATCTTTCCGTCTCTGATATCGCATCGGTGATATTAAATAATAATAGGTGAAATAGCATTTTATTATACGAATATTTCCACAATTCTAAAAGGCCATCATTCAATTTTGGAGATAATCATTAGGCTATTTCTTTTCTAATTTCTACTCTAATTTGGATCATGTAATAAACATGGCTGTAATTCACATTAGCAACATGTCCGATGTATTACTTCATAACTCAATATGTATTACATTTAGGAGTCATATAGAGATGTTACCTCTGCTTTTTCTCTTATCCTCCGTCTTCCTCTTTCCTCTCTCTCGAAGGCATTCTCAAATTGTTCAGCATCCTCGAATTAATTTCTTACGAATATATGCCTTAAGCAATAGTCATATTTAAGGTTTGTAAGGGTTCAAACTCATTTGTCCTTAACCACAGATCCCTGAATTTTGTGTTGCTATTTATCTCGCTGTTTAAATAATGTTTTAATAAAGTTTATTTTTAGAATTACCTTATGAAACGAGCCAGTGATAATGTACGGGTGAATTGGAACGGCAAAGAATAGTGCAATGAATATATGTCCTCATTGGCAATTAAACTTGCTTGAGTTAGATGAAATTCTCGTGATTTGCTACGCATATCTTATGAATGCTTCATTCTACGGATAATACATCTAATAAATTTTCTTTATCTTTCTATTATTCACTCTACTTAATGAACGAATGCGAAACGTTTTTTTTTTTCGCATCATCTCTTTGAAAATACGTCTTAGATATCCCAGCTATGCTCTTCAAATATCAAATTATTCACTAAGGACATTTTTGTAAGGCGAGTGGGAAAGCACGCTCGGAAGACTGGCGCAAATGCACATCCTATACGATAAGCTAACGTTGGCTCATACTCATTGCCTATTGCATGATAATAGTTGGATTATGTTAACCTATCTATGTGAGTTAGCTGACCAGTAATTTTTATATTTGAATTTTTTTCATCATATTCAATTGCTTTCAAGATTGTCCATTTTGATGGCAGGTAAACCAACTCTAGATAGTTAATAAGGGTGCAATTGAGCGGTTGTCCATTCAATAAGCTTCTATCATATCTGAGGACCTCTAATAATTCAGTTGGAGTTTTCACAGCATATCGCCTAAGTTGAGTTGTGTTTGCAAATGATTTTTCTCATTTCTGACGATTGTTATAAATTACACACTTTATGCTAAGTGTTAGCAAAACACATTGTACAGAATGTGCATAATGGAACTTTAAACAATGCAATATTCAAACGAAAAAGCAAACACATTTCATATCATAAACATGAGTGCAGAAATTCACGATAGAAGAATGCACGATTTGCGCTTTTTACGTTTCGTTCATCTTATAATAACAATTTCAAGTTACCAATTTACAATCAAAAGTGGAATAATACGTTCATATTTTAATTGATTCCAACACTCCTATGAATATTCCAACATTGGCTCACTTCTTGTAATCTGAGCGGTCAAAAATGGAATCGTAATCAAGGCACAAATTTTTGGCACATTTAAGAGTCTGCAGCATATATGCATGTGTGTCTGCCTTTCTGCTGACATATTTGTTTCAGTTCAAGAATCGTTTAGGTTTAAGTCATCATCATCATAGAAATCACTTAGTTTCGGTGATCTGTTATGAGTGTGATCTGTACCAATAACAGAATAACTGAATTATATACCCAGGCATACGTCTCATAATGCCGTTGATAATGAAAAATTTGCAAAAACACTTGTGAAGAAACACGAAAGACTCAAAAACCTCAGAGATGCAACATCTCTTCATCCTATTTTCATGTTGCATCAGTATAGATTCGCATATAATTTGTTATCTATAGCCTTAAAAATCTGCGCTTATCAAGAATGCATAAAAAACGGTATAATAAGCAAGAAAGATGGTTGTTCGATTTTGCGACCATTTAAAGAATAGAGCATTACCGAAAAGATCGAGAATAAAGCGTGATGTTAAGAAATTACATTCATATTACCATATTGAGAGGCTTTTAGCCAGGCTACAAAATAGATGACCGCTTTTTTCGATTTCAGCTGAAACCATTTGGGTTCATAATTAGAGGCGCAGAAAAAAGTCTGATGAAGGAAGAGTGTAAACGGAAAAAGTGGCCAAAATGGCAGACAAAACCAAATCAATTTGCGAGAGAATATCAAAACGAAAGCAATTTGATCTAATTCATATGAAAAAAATTCGACTTTGAAGTGAAGAACCACATTTTTCGCTGTAGCATTTTATCAGGGATGTGAACATCTCATAGTTCACTAGCATCTCTTTATTAAAACCACTGAAATCAACTTCAAACCAACGAAGTTTAGATCAACGAATTGCAAGTCAAATTATACCTCGTTTATTTTTTATTTTTTGAATTCAATAGAGGACTCTTTCTTTGAAATTTATGAATAATATGAGACCCGAATGTTCCGTTCAAGATGAAAAAAAATATTTCGTGTGGCATCAAATAGACATGGAAGTGCCCAAGACTCGCAAAGTTGTCATGCTTCCCTCCAGGTATGTTGGTTCCCTCTCGACAAGTTTCAGCAATGAACGGTTAGTGATTTTTACCACAGCGTCATTTTTGGGGCGACAGTTGTTCGCTAAAGCAAGTCAACGAGGGCATTACGTGCCGCTCGCTGATAAGGTCCACACAAAAGGAAACCTGTGTTGTGCACAGTGTACACCTCACACCGCCTCTCCACCTGCATTGCATACTCATGGTCAGCTTGTTGTGTCTTCTTTCATCTTGTTTTGAAGTGTTGCAACTTGCAATTCTTTCATTGTTGTGTGAATTGATCTGTAATAAATAAGAATTGAATATGAAACCACCAACGGTTTCGCGCACTTTCCAATATTCTAACGGGCAGTTATTCACCAGTTTTTCCTCCTCCACTTTTCCCATGGTTTCCTCTAGGCAAACTATCCCCACCTTTGATTGCCATGGGTCAGTTTTCCCCAAGAAGGTCTCACCTCTCCCATGTTAATACCACATTACGCGAAGTTTTTCTGTAATGTAAGTGCAAATAACGAAAGGTTGCATGCTTTGGCTCATATAAGCTAACAACTCGAAATGCCGTCGCAATGTTCGTGTGTTCGTATTCTCTACAAGCACAGATTAGGCGACTTAGCAACTGTCCACCACAATAACCTAACTTAGACCGCAAGCTCCATCTTTTAACTGAAATTATTAGCCTAGAATCCAAGGAGAACTTTTGTGGCAAATGTTTTATGCCCTAATGACTAGACAACGTATAACGATTATGAAGGAGCAATGGGTATTGCACTAATTTTTTCGGTAGCAATCAAAGTGATAATGATTTGCTGTTGTTGAATGAGATGCCATCTGACGATTCACTGCTAAGTAAATAATAATTTAGTCGTAAATTTCATATGGGAATTTTTTCTCGATAATAGAGTGTCCCACTAAACGAATCACTACGATAACAACGATTACTTAGCAAATTTAATTTACTTTTTTATTATTTTACTATTTTATTATTTTACTATTTTACTTAGCAAAATTTACTATTATTTACTTTATTATTATTTTATTAATTTAGTATTTAAGTAGTAAACATAGCAACAAAAATTTATGATAAATAATAATCGAAATACGAAATAATGAGAAAATTATTAAATGCATTGCATTAATTTTATTTACTAGATGAAAACGAATGCGGTAATTAGAAATAAACTATCGTATTCTATAAAACCCAATGATTTACATAATTTGTTGTTAATAAAAGGGAAATTACGGTAAAGACGTTGCTTATTTTGATTTATAGGCGCTTTTCCTCGGATATGATTATTAATTATCGCTCTAACTATTATTCAAAGGAGATTATTAGGCGAAAAACATAATTAGAATGTCATATTGTGATCGGAAGTGAGAGAATCACGAAATAAAATGGCTATGAAGGGAGCATGAGGGAGCCATATGAAGTGCAAAAATAATATAATTTCCTGCTGATGAACTCCAGACTATGTAAGTTTGATTGTTCGAATCATTTTTCTGTATCGATGATCGACTCCAAACAATTAAAAATTATCTTTTAGAAATTTAAAAATTACCTAAAAAAGAGGAAATAGGCTATAACATAGGATTTATAAGTACTGTCATCGTAATCTCTTCGCATTTCTTTCTAATATACCATACAGGTTATGCGTTGTTCCCTAAGTCATTTACTAACTACATCCGTTGTTCTTACTGTTATGCGTCTATAGAAGATGAAATAAACAATACAACAATAGAAAGCAGTGAATAGATGCGTTACATCACAGCGTTCATTTGGAATGCATATTACAGAGGTACATACTCCTAGTGGCATTGTTGGTGATCGCTACTACAAACGCTGATCGCAAGCATCTAATCGACGACTCATCATCGTCAGAAGAGAACTATGGGTCACATTATTATGCTGGTGGCAGGTCACTATCATTTCCATTGCTAAACATTTCACAATTTCACGTTTATATAGAATTCTTTGAGAACCATATAAATATTTAGTGGTAATGTAATTATGGAATTCAATAGTTTAATAGATTGTTGCATATAAGCAACAAGAAGTTTACTTTATAAAGCAACCCATTTTTGAGAAGATAAGTACTGAACCTCTAGAGGTTTAGAGAGGAAAATCTCATGACATAGCGAGTTTCAAAATTTATTTCTAGATGCTCTACGTTTACTAATCCGAAATTATATTTCTTACTAATTCTTATTTATAAACTTTTCAAGCATAACGTATCAAAACGTTCTATGAAGTTGATCCACCAATCATGTATTCTGAACTTAAAATATCACTCCTGTTAAATTTGCTAGCGTTATCATAATCAATGCATCCAGAGATATGTTGTCTAAGATGGACCAGTCATTATTGCTAATAGCTAGGTGAACTTAAAATCATTCGTTGATTTATCATATATGCTTCCTTCGTTGTTATGGATTTCTTCCTCTCTGTTCAATAAATCCTTTCGTACTAAATCAATCCCATTTGCTTATCCAATCACGTTTATATCGTTGTTTTCGATTTCAAATACCCTTTTACAGAGTCCTTATCAGCGCCTTTACAAAACCTTGATACGTCATTACTTAACTCATTCTTTTAATATATGCTGTTAAAAATGTAAGGAATTTAACAATTATTAAGAAAGAGATGATTTTTATCAAATAAAGTAATCGTTTTAACCCAAGTTTTAACGATGAAAATAGTGAATAGTTTATGAAAGATATATGAATTTCATAAAATTTCCAGGCATTTGTTATTTTTCATCACAAAAAAATATTCAGTATCACTTTAATGAAACCGTAAAATTCTATGAGAATATTGTGCAATTCGACAACTCTGCGATAGTATTCTCCTAAGATAATTCAAAATGAAATAGATATAAAATATATTATTTTTCAATTCAGATCAGTTCTTGATGAGTTTCGAGATCGCAAAATAAGTCATGAGGCAGAGAAACTAACTGGACATGCGCTTGCCAATTATGTCAATCGTAAGCAAAATTTATGGAAGGTTGGACTTATTGCTATCATAGCAAATACACTCCATAGGCTATGCAATCATTTATCTTCTACAAATATATATATATACGCGAAGTTTTTCTGTAATGTAAGTGCAAATAACGAAAGGTTGCATGCTTTGGCTCATATAAGCTAACAACTCGAAATGCCGTCGCAATGTTCGTGTGTTCGTATTCTCTACAAGCACAGATTAGGCGACTTAGCAACTGTCCNTATATATATATAATGGCTTTTCACCGGAAGTAACAAAATTGTTTGCCAAAGTGCTTCATAGTTCTATCTTTTTCGTCTTTTGATTTTTTCAGCTGTGCACCTTTCAGTATGGTCCTAATGACTTATCCAGAAAAAAAATTTTTTGATTTATGTTTCAAATTGCACAGTTGAAAGAGTATCATTTATTCATTACAATATAAATATAGGAATTATTTATTGCGTTTTTATTTAGGCAAAATTCAACAATAAATTTCGTAATTATTCGGATCGAGTAAAATATGGTCTAATGGGAGTGAATAATGTCAGACTATCAGTAAAAGCGAAGAAGAATTTATCACCTACTCGATTCTATGATATTTATATTCCGGAAGCATTTGATGCTCGTGAAAAGTGGGACCAATGTGCATCGTTGAAAAATATTCGTGATCAGTCTTCATGTGGTAAACATATTTTATCTTTGTCTTTTTATTGAAAAGATAGTCTTTAATTTGCATTTTAGGCCACAAAAAAACCGCCTATGCTGTTTATTCAAATCGCATATTTACCTATAAATTGCTGTTATGGGAAAACACTTTTCCATTCATTAACTTTTTTTTTTTCAGCAAAACATAAAGAGTGAAGATTACAAATCCCGCATGAAAACTAACGATCATTTTAGGGAGATAATATATTCTCATAATTTTAATGCATTTATAGATTGTTTAGATGATAGTGTTGGTAGAAATGTTTTTTTAAAATGCTTTCAATAATAAAACGTTTCTTTAAAGGTTCATGTTGGGCGTTCGGTGCAGTTGAAGCAATGTCTGATCGTATATGCATCGCATCGAATGGGAAGATCCAAGTTTCACTTTCTGCCGATGATCTTCTTAGCTGTTGTAAAAGTTGTGGATTCGGGTACTTATTTGTCTTTTCGTTAATATCCTCACGTTGTTGATTCACTATGGTTGCTTTCACTGCACTAAATATGAAACAAAAACCTTAACATGTTTTATTATGATATAAAGTTTAGGCGCTTTTTAATAGTATTAAGTAGTCTTATATTTCTTCTAGAAAAGATGTTTTTAGAACTTATTCGAAGAGTACGAGAGGGGAGGTGGGGGGAGGGGAAAAGGTGAAAAGCAAGACCAGGGAAGAGCGGTCACTTCCGCATAGTCGCATAATAAGCTGAACACAATGTATGGGAGTGTCCGAATGTATTATATTACTAGGCTACATTTCTTCAAATTAGAAAAAAAGCAAAATTTTAAAAATCAAATGGAAGTAAAACTTTCTGCCTGAAAAAACCATAATAAAAAGGAATCTATAAAAAGTTCTGTGCAAAAAAAAGGATTTCGCAAAGATCGTTATCATTTGTTTCCGTAGCATATCTCTATCGATATATCAATACTATTAAGAACTCGTTGGCAATCTCGCAATGCATATTTTCCACATTGAAAGTGTTGTATATGTGATAAGAATATATCACGTGATGTTTATATTATATTGCACTCAATGCAATGTGAATGGTAGTGCTAGACATTACAGAATGATAAAGAATAATTCAACATAGACAAACAAAGTGAGCAGTTCAGTGATCGTTTATTTTCATTCGATCGTTTCTCCAAAAATTTTTTCGATCAAGGACAAACGAGGCTGTAGGTAATTTGATGATTGTATCTTTATAGCAGTTACGTTGGCTCTTGAATAATAATTTGCATAAATTTTTTATATTTCAATGCTTTATAGGGTGGTGCTATGCGATGCTTTGCTTGCACATAAAAAATAGACAGCACAGACGCAAGCAATACAGCAACAGAGGATGTTGCATAATGAGACCTCGTCGATTCGGGGTGCTACTTTTTCACTTTATTCATAAAAAATTCGAGCTTGTTGCAGCTGTGATGGCGGCGATCCAATGGCGGCATGGAAGTATTGGGTGAAGGATGGTATCGTGACCGGAAGTAATTTCACGATGAAGCAAGGCTGTAAACCTTATCCTTTCCCACCTTGTGAGCATCATTCCAACAAAACACATTATCAACCATGTAAGCATGATCTATATCCGACGCCGAAATGCGAAAAGAAATGTGTGGATATTTATACGGAGAAGACGTACGCTGAAGATAAATTCTTCGGTAAGGAATAGTCTTTTCATGTCAATCATTAAATTTACTCGGTTGAACTTGTCCAAGGTTGCATTTCCCGATATTGGTTCATTGAACCCACTCGACAATGAATGATCGAAGGTGGGGAATTTCAATGGTTGATGCTCAAAAATGAACCAGTTGAACTTATTTGACCGATCGATTCTCACCATTTCTCTATTTTCATCGTAATCGCCTTAGTACCCCTATTAAACCTTCAGACGGCAATGGTCATAGGTGGAATATAGAGCACTATGATGCCGTTTCCACATGAATATTTGAAGTTCATTAGTTAATAGCATCGTTTTCAGGAAGAACATATTATATGGAAGTGCATGGTTTTTTATGCTGAAATTCTTAATGAGCATAACGCTTTGATAATAAAATATTCGAAGCATAAAATTTGCAATATCTCTTGCCCATATTTCTCAATTCACTTGTCGTTAAAATTTTATTATTCTCGTCGAAGGCTATTACACCACTGAAGAAAATATTCGAAAATATTTAGTATATTTGTTACTTTTTTTTTAAAATATTTAGCGCGTCGCAAATTTATGCAACTATGTACTAGATGAAACGTCATAAACTATAAAGGTAATTAAATTGTATTAAATCATCCATCTTTAGGTGAAACGGCATATGGAGTAGAGGACGATGTGACATCAATTCAGAAGGAAATTCTCACTCATGGTCCAGTTGAAGTTGCTTTCGAAGTTTACGAAGATTTTCTCATGTATGATGGCGGTATCTATGTGGTTTGTTGCTTAAGTTGATATTTTTATAGTCCGTATGAGCGTCTATTCACTATAACATTTCATCGAATATTTTAGCACTATTGAAGTATTACTTCAATATTACCTGCAAATAGCAACTGAATATCTTTTGTTTCCCACTTAGGTGATATGATATACGTTGTCAACATCTTTCGAAAAATAAAAGCGATGTGAGCGATAGAGGTTAAAGGGGAGGGGGGGGGGGGTGGGAAAGAAAGTTGAAGCAGAAGCTGCAGAACCATAAAGTTTGTGTGCGACAATCATTGCTCTTTATATTTGCTCACATATTTTTTTCTCAATATTTACATAAACGATTATCGTTCTCAACGATTTTACAGTATAGTTGGATCAATACGAATATATAAAATGAGTGAAAATTTTCTGGCTTTTTGATCAGATTTTAGATCAACATGAACATTGTACTCACTACTACTTTAGATCATAACTTTTATGCCGTCACTTCTAATCTATAGTTTAACTTTGGCGCTATTGTTTACTGCTTCAAATTGTAAGTTGCATCATTACTTCACATTATACCTCTTACCTTTACTTGTGGCATCAACTTTTGTTAGTAATCTAACCCCTCAATGGAGGGCCAGTGACGACGTAGCCACATGATTGCTTGAAAAAAATTGCTGAGTTACATTAAAACTTGAAAAAGTTCTAGCCAAACAATAAAAATTCTATCAGCTGTCATTCTTAACTGGCTATATATTTTTGTTCATCGAAAATTCATTCGTATATTAAATATTGCTAATGCAATCAAATTTTTTAAATGTTTCCAGCATACGGGTGGCAAAATCGGCGGCGGTCATGCAGTGAAAATGCTTGGATGGGGAGTGGAACAAGGAGTACCCTATTGGCTGGTTGCAAATTCATGGAACACTGATTGGGGAGAAGGCGGTATAAGTTTTTATGCAATGCATTTTTGCAAAGAGATGTTTTTTTGTGATTGATTCCGAACTCATTCTACTTGTTGAGCCAAACAAAATGTGCCTGAATTACCAGAACCTTCACTTAATACATTTGTAATTATTAACATAATGTAACCTACATCCTTAATGGAATTTTCCGTAGTAAGAACACTAGAATTCTTTACAATTTGCTGTGCTAGTAGTAAATGCTTCTAAAAAATTAGGACAGTAATAGTGATTTAATTTTAGAATTATCCAAATGAGAGAACAAGCAAATCGATTTTTCAAGCCCTAAACGTTTGTTGCTTGATAGCCCAATTATCTTGAGATAATTAGGCCTCGAACAAAAAAAAAAGAAATAAATGTTTTGCCACTACTTTAAAATCATTTAGAAAGAAATAAGGAAACGCTTTAGAGCTTTGAACTTAACAATAATTTACTTATGTATGAATAGACCGCTTTTTGATGCAGTCGCGAAAGCACACCCTACCTGATATTGCCTTTATATTTTGAGTTTTACGAGAAAATTTGCAATATTTTTAGGCTTCTTCCGTATTATACGTGGTGTCGATGAATGTGGCATTGAGTCAAGTGTCGTTGGTGGAATACCCAAATTGAATCGTACCTATAAGAAGTACCACAGACGATACAGACTCGATGATGATGACGATGATGATATTATTTTTTAACTATTCATTCATATCTAACGTTTAATTATTCCATTTATAAGGCAAATAAATCATACAGATATCGATAAGAGAGTTGCAATCTGTAACTGCTGGTTGAAATTATAGCAAATCAATAAGACTTGATTAGTTTTGTAATAAACTGAGCAATAGATCGAGTGAGTGCTTCATAGCCACTTAATGAAAAGATCTCTCAGAAATAATCAGAAGGAGTGTCGTTTCTTTTTGCAAACTTCAAAAGAAGCATGAATGTGAATAGTCGAGATGAAACGAGAGATTATTTGCTGTCATGATGTCGAAGAACATAAAAGTTATGTGTTGATTTGATCAACAAAAATCTATTATTATTTGTTAAGGATACCTCTCTCCGCCTATGCGATCGAACAATAAATTGAAATGCAAAAAAATACGACTTAAACAATTTCACTGACAGAAAAACGACACCTTTACAATCAATCGAACGAAGAACAATAAAAGCGAAGTAAGCAACCATAAAATATACAGTATAATTTCACCGATATCGGTCGAGTGTCCAAATATACAACAAACAGATTATATTAGCTCATCGAAACCATGGGAACTGGCAAACACCGTATACATATATGCCTAGAGATTTAACACAGCATGTGCAATTTAAACGGCGGCGGTCGTTTAAATTGCAACCAACTGTGAATACTAAACAAATGCATATAAAACCAATACAACTTATAGAATGATCTGTTAACACTATCAAGCATGAAACAAGAAGATTGGCGATCTAGAAGGGTGTGGTTCTTAAACCACTAAATGCAAAAACAAAGAAATCCACCTTGAAAATATATGTCAATCATCAAAACAAAACATAGAAGCTGCGTTTTAAATGGCGGCCGCACATTTGAAACGCAAGCAAATGTGAACCACCAAAATACTTGAACGCTGGATGGTTCTAATTCATCATTCTGCCATTTTCAAGGTGTCGCTGACAATTACAAGACGTATTCGTAACAATCCTCTGATGGAAACTCTAACAATCGGAAGATAGAGTATCAAAAGTCCACATCAAATATGTTAACAAATAAATACTTGCAATAGGCAAATGAGCATTAAAAGGAGTGGAGATCAAGTAAATGAAATGTGCCCAATGAAAAGTTTCATGCCCTATTTGCATAAAGATTCCTGTGGAAATTGAAAACTGGTGTTCGGTTCGGCTAAAATGAATGCCAACGGAAATGGATGCGAAGGGGTAACAAAGGAACATATGCCTACTACAACGCAAAAAACGATTAACAACGTCTGTGCTTTAAGTAGCGGCGGGATACTTATAGCACAAACGGATTTCGAAGTAGGCACATTTGTAATAGAAAATTTACAACTCCACCACCTTTACTACAGATAACCTTGGTCATTTAACACTGTGGTGTGCCTGGAGTTTACAATACGAATAAGGCTTTTAGACAGTTCTTGGAGGACTGTGAACGCAACTTTTTTTCGGTAATTCACAACAAGTCCACAATTTTCAACAGCTAAGATTCCCTTGACGCTGGAAAACGGTGAAGCACGAAAGCGACAGAAGACCCGTTGCTCAAAGAAAAATGTATAAAAAATGACGAAAATGCCACATCATCAATGGGTTATCTGCAGTCAGTTTGAAGCAGCTTTCTAAAACTCCACGAACACCAACGGTCTCGCCATCTCATATCGGGAGTGCATTCAACAAATACGTAACGCCACTTAAAACGTTATATGGAACAATCACAAAAGAAATAACAAATCCGTTGAAATCTTCCGTGCGAATAGTGAAGTCTTCTGTAAGGCGATCTTATTCGACCAAATGGTTCTTCTCCTGAAGTTGTCACCTCGCCTCCTCATTTCTCATTCTATTGAAAAGCGTGGTGTACCTGCAAAAAATCCTCAAATACTTCACTGAATAATGTGCAAAGCGGACTGTTCGGCGCATGCATGTGAAATTAACACAAATGTGTACGGTGATGGAGACCAACTCACTCCTCCATCGTCATCCCCCCCACCCCCTCCCTTCCCACCCATAAGGAATTCTCAGATTTCAACAAGGCTTCTATTATGTAGCAATAACAACTTTGCATTCGCTAGAAATGCACAACATACTAGGTTTTTTAGCTACTCATGGCTGTGATGGCACTGATGAATATAACAACAAAAAAAAAATTTGATCATGATTCAACGGCATGAATTGAGATGGCTAAAGAAGTTTGAAAAATTGCAAATGCTGTTCGCTTACGTGAAGCATGTCCCGCATCTTCCACTTGTGCAACTGATGTGAAGCCTAGCTCCAGAGGAGTCGATTCCGAACGCCAGCGCCACGCCATCTCTTCTACTATCGTAACGACATCTTGTTTCCGAATTTCGTCACGTCGGCTCCTTCGCAATCCTGCGAGAATCCAATCAGGAGCTCCCGCATCACACTGCGCCTCCTCAATTCCTTAACACACCGAGTGTTAACTGTGATTGCTGAACGTCTGCAAATCACTTTGCAGTCACTATTTTGCTCCCTAAGACCACATACTGCCGCCTACAGTAAAATAGGCAGTGGCATATCCTACTCCAAAACTTCATGTTCCTACACTACGTACAATAACCCTATTATCATTAACAACGACCGAACTCCCACAAAACTCTTCCCTTTGCTAGAGGAAAATGCCAACAGTGATACGCGAAGTTGACCCCATTCATGGCAGATGCTGTTCCCGCCGCAGAACAGCACATAGCTGATCATGAATGGAGAACAGCTTCATAAGTAATGCAAAATGGAGGCTAATTATGTGGGCTTTTCTCGCCTCGACTATAATCTGTGGATTTATAGCACACTGCTAAAATGTAGATTGCACTACTCTACCCAACTTCCCTTGATAGAAGGCATTTCAGTGGAATTGACTTCTCACACTCGTCCACCCGTCTCGCCGTCTGCGACGCTAATCCTTTCATTGATTTCATTGAGAGTGGGTGACCATCTCAGTGTCTAACTTAGCCTTAAGGAATAAAAAGAGCTATACCGTGAGAGCTTACCTCGCAAAAATTTCTTCTCAAGCCTAGTTTAGGCACAACTTATCAACTATAAATTCAACTCTCATTAGCAACATGATCGTTTTCTATTTTGCACTGTATTTCATTAGCATTTTTTTTAAATCATCGTAGAAAAATTTATTGAATAAGGAATGAAGAACATCCTCTTTCCATTAATCCTCAAATAACGAAAATAAATGGTCGTGTTCTCAGCGGAAATCAAAAAACACCACTATCCTAAACCGCTAAAATTTATGGGTGGATACGCTTATCAACGCACTAATGTGAATGCTATGAAATACCTTTTTACGGTTGCCAATTCAATTATTTTGAGCAAAATCAACTCCGCACTTATAATTCCATCACTACGACATTCCAACAACGTTTTATAGTTTTTATGTGCTCAAATTGTTTTTTAATGATTTATCCCAAAATGTATCCATACCTCAAATAGAATTTAGTAAATAAATTTCAGAATAAAAAGCGGTCTCGTCCATGCTAGTGGCTGCTCCCGCCGCTAAGCAGCAAATTTGGAAAAAATATGAAAACAGCTAGCACGAAAGAGACGTACTTTTTATGAACAGTCTGATATCAGACTTATAGTTCATGCAATCGCCTTGGATTTGACTCTTCACTCAAGACGTCTCAAACAAAACACTTCAGAAATACTCTGAGAAAGCAGATCCCATTCAATCAGGTAAAAATCACCAATTCTCCACCCACGATCACCTCATGCAGATTTTTGCAGTGAATGATCCACAACAAACCTTAGGCTAATCTTTGTAACCTCCTCGATGTTGTGCAAGGCCCTCGAGAACACGACCACCAAAGTCGCCCAGCAAAAAAAAAAAACTTAGCTGAGTTCGACAACAGAAGTCGACGATAGGGGGACGCGGAAGAGGTTTCAGAGATGACCGATGCCATCGATAACGATGCGAACGCAGAGACCCTCAGCCGCACCCTCCTGAAGCGGCCTCACGAGACGACCGACGCCATCGACAACGGTGCGAACATGCGAACACCGTCACTCTCAGCCGCACCTTCCGTCCGTTCTTGCGTCCGCTTTGCACAGTGCGGACAACCCACCACCGACGCCGTCTGCGCATTGCCATAACCACACGACTGCCGACTGAATCCGGCGAAACAATGAATGGTCCAGCTAAGTGCTTGCCTTTATATACCACCCATACAACGATGATACGGTTTGCCCCCCATATTATTTGGATCTTTGCAAATAAACAATTGATACGCAGAAATGTGCAAAGAATTCTACGAGCGATTGATGAGATATAAGTATGAATGATGATATCAATAGTAAGTGAAATAATTGTAGATCAGTTCGTAGTAGACAATTTGTTAGTAGTCAATTGTTAGACGCTCTAGCTTTCAGTAACAGAAAAGGTGCGCGTTATCGTTCAGATCACTCGAGAAGTATATAAAATTGAATCTTTATGTGGCCGAGTTGCTTTTGATCACTTATCTACATATAGGGCAGTGTTGTTTGAATAACGATGACCTGATGCAAGAACAGTGCTAAGGTGTAATCGGCAAAACGTCATTCCTTGAAATATGGCGCGCTATCAGTAACTCCGCAGTAGAATGGCGACTTAAGTGAAAACTTATTGAGGCAATTGAAACCACTTTCAATATATGGATCATTTTTTTCATTTAGAAAATCTTCAAAAATTAGAGCTAAATTTAAAATCAAGCCCTGGAGCCGATCTATTTATATCATCCACTTCTTGTTCACTGCAAAGCGAGGGATCATAGGTACGTCAGTAAGGACTTGCTATTATAGAGTTTGAGTATACGAAAAAATTCATAGCACTAATTTATCAATCGTTTTCGGTGAAATTCATACTTTCTATACTTATCTTCCTTGTCTCTAACTTCCTGCTACATTTCAGGCACATTAGAGCTTATATGAACTCTTACTCTTTCCAATGATGGTCTTTTTTTTTACTCATACGTGAAAACCGCCGATAATTGGTGATATACGTTAAATCGAGACGGGTTTCGATTGCACCATTTCGTGCTGTGATGTTTTTGTTCGCTGCTCGGATTTGAGGCGATTATGCGCTAATGCCTTTCGTATCCCGTTCCATTTCTCTCATCTCTTTCTATTCGCCGTTCATTTTTATTTGTTAAGACCCTATATATGGAAGATTGCTCATTGATGCGTCATCTGCACTAGATGGAGTTGAAGAAGATGAGCTATTTGCTGCATTGAGGAGGTTAAAATATGTGAGTCCTCATATCTTATCTCGATTTCTTAAAGATTGATAATTTTTGATAATTTTCAGCACATGAACTATTAATCAGTGCACTTTAATGCCTATGAGAAAGAAAAATGATAAGTAAATATTTTGATAGGAGAAATGTTCGCATAGCTGCAATACATGAAACGTTTTGGAAAATTTCTCATTTTTTTCTTTAAAATTTTCCTTTCACTTGAAAAAATTTCTTTGAAGCTTTTTAAATGTTGTCTTCAGTAAGAGCGAGAGAGAGAGGTAGTTTTTTTTTTCCGTAAGGATCTGGCTGTAAAAGAAATTTAAGGCGAGTTGAGCACTCGTTATCATTCTGTACGCGACCTTATCACTCATTCAGCTCACCAAGTGGCCAACGCATCAATCATCCACTATACTTATTCTCACAAAATAGGCCCGCTAAACGTGGCCATATCTAACCGAAAAATTACATTCTGTTGCTTTGTATTTTTTTATCACAACTGAAAATAAACGTCGTTCACAATCTGATTTCTAGCTTAAGACAAGGAACGTCTCGAATGTCCCCCTCCTTCCCCTCTTCCTTATCAAATATTATGCTCTATTTTAATACCTCCACCAGTAAAACTTCTTTTTTTCTGAATTCCTAAGCATCCGTAGGTAGAGTTCGATAAGCGTATATGATTGATTTCCAGAAATACCTAATGAAAAAACGACTCGAAAAGCATTATTAATATTTTCTAAGCGTCAGTTTTTCCCACAATTCAAATATAAATTTTCAGCCAAAATTTTCTCCCTCATTAATCATGCAATAAATCAATTCGTTGTGAGGCATAGATAAATTCGAAACGTATCTCATCAAGGTCTATTTACATACAATAGGCATTTCCATTCGCCGTCTTAAAAAATTCCTTCTAATAAAGGCATTCATCTTGAGATGAAAAACGCAAACTGAGACGATTATCTCATTCGCTCTCTCTCTTTTTCTCCATTTATTTCCTCCTTTTGTTGTTGGAAATATGATTTTTGAATGGTACCAGCTTAAACGGGGTCATAATGCAAATGAACTCATATAAAAACTTCGATAATTTATTCATTTTCGCGGTCGGTCTTCGTTTCCCTCATTCATATATTCATTTATTGATCATATTTTCTCATCGATTATTTTGTGGTCTGTGAACAGAAAATTTTCTCCATTCTCTACTGGAAGCAGGCCGTTTAATAATGTGGGCAATTCAAGATAGCTGCAATATAGAAAAAAAATAATAGTAATTTTTATGCGTATTTAGTTGAAATATTTGCGTGGCGATCATCAGTAGCTCAGTTGCTCCACTTCTGCTTCTATCAAATTGTATTCGTGTTTGATTATTTTAGTCGTTTCCTATTCCATAAGTGTATATTTATGTATAATTTTAGCTGTATCGTACTTCATGCCTTCAGCAAAATATTTCACGTAGAATAAATTCTGGTAATATAGCACCTCTGCGCAGATATCTGTGCGTCCGCTTATCTGTAATTGCAAGTACATCACATGGATATGGCCATCACCATAGTTTCCGACTGATCAACTTGTATAGCAGTTTTAGCTTTATGAAATGCTATGAGCTTTAAATATGTTAGTTTTTTTTCGATGAAATTAATGAGATGCGTGTTAAACAATAGGTTTTTGAATGGGGAAACTGACTGATGTAGAATTGGCCGATTGTGCAAAATGTTCATGATCGAACAAACGAAACCCTCTATCCGCTGAAAGGAGATTGTTTTGTTTGTTTGTTTGTTTGTTTCTTTTTGTTTTCGTTTTTTTTTTTTTTTTTTTGATCGCGGATTTGAAGTATATTTGGATTTCGGTTGTAGAGCGATCATTCTTCAATTTGCGTTTTAATTCTCTATTTAAGAATCAGGAAAAATCCGTTTGTACTACGCAATTCGCATAGTGGAATATAGGGAATGACACAAAGAATTATCTCATCAAGCCCTCTATTGCATCAATGAATAGCTTATATATGTTTTCTGAGCACTCAAATACAGTTGTAGTGAAAGGGGATAAGAAAAAAAAGCGTTTGAAATTCAATAATAAAAACACTTTTCATTAAAATTTCGAAAAATTTTCCACCATATTTTATGTAAATTTATATTTAATAATATATAATAGCATAACAAGATGATGGGCAATTAGCTTTCTTAAAACATTAACTAAATCAACGTTGACTATGAAAACAGAAAGTGAAAAATCAAGTGAATTCTGAATAGGAAGCTAAATATGTTAAGGCCTCTTATTTATAACATTGCTTATAATGAACCCTTCATCACCAAAAAAAGAAAAAAAAAAGAAAAGAAAAAAGAAAAATGTTTGTTTTGTGATGGATAGAATCGTTGAAAAGTGCGCATCGTTAAACATAACGATCTACTATGGTCATGTATTTTTGTCGTTTGATGGGATATACGAAACGGTAATCAAAGAGGTATGAGTAATCCTCAGAGAGAGAGGAATGAGTCCTGCGTGAAAACGACGATTCAATGGGCCATCGCGGACATAGCATATATGCTATCCGCATTGGGCTGTCGATGCAAATATCGATCGCGCATTGCGTTATGGGCATTTTAGGGCGTCTTGTAGACGGTTTCCTCACCGTTTTCCTTGCTTATTTAGATTTCATCGATATTTTTGACGATGCGGGAATTTATTTCTATCATCTTATTGCTTCACCTTAAATACTTGTGAGAAAATTTGATATTCGTTGAAAGGGCTATCTGATACAATGTATAAGTTGAAGAAAATCTACACATTCCAATCGTCAAATAATTCGATTATTTTACCAAGAGACATTTCCGCCACCGATTAGATGTTATTATAGTTTGGTTCATGAGATTTTCTTTAAAATTGTCGATATTGAACGAAATTACTAATATACAACGCTGAATTAGTAATCGAAACGTAGAACTCGTTGTAGGTATGATCAAGCGTGTTTTTTTTTTGTAGGCACGATCAACTTTTTCGATGACAATAGGCAGTAATAATGTATCATAGCGTTGATTACATAGGAGTAAATGATTGCCACGATACACTGAAAAAAAAAATCGAATGTAAATACCTTTTTACAATACTGATTACCTTACTATTACCTATTGCGATTATTCATTTGATTTATAGATTGACTATAGCGCATTTAATTTTTTAAAATTATTTATTATTAAGTCATAATAATACTCACTCATTAATCACAAATAATTATTGTATAGAATTTATACGATGAACCTATAAAATATCTTAAATAAGTTGTGCTAATATTTTATGCACTCAAAATAATTCCTCTAAACATCACTATTTCTTATTTCTTGGTGGTCCATTATTCATAGTTTTCATCTTTTCGTTGAATCGAAATGAATTTAGTGAAAAGGCTATTGTTTTGTTTAAGTTTAATTAGACGGTAAAGAGATCGACGAATATTGCATACGTGATAAACAGATGGCAACGTAAACATATCATATGCGCACCATCTGGTCACTCGTTTATTAGCCGTATGGTCACTTGGATATCGTCATTGGCAAGTTGAATGAAAGGGATGGACAGTTTGACGATGTCCAGTTAAATTTTTTATTTGTTGACAAATTTTGATGTCGCTATTAAAATTTTGAAATATGTTATTTATAAACGGACGAATTTAAGATTAGAATTTTTACCGCATTTTGTTAGAATTGTGAATTTTTATATGAAATGCATTTTTATCGTTCAAGATCATGGAAGTGCGAATCGCAATGCAATTAACTATGCGATTTTTAAAATTGGATTTCTTTGAAAAAAAGAAATTTAAAAAAAAAGATTGTTTTGCAAAAATTATTGCAGAAAAAAAATGTTTAAAGTCAAGGCCAACTCCTCTTTACAATTCATTCACGACAAACGTTTCTTTGTTATGGCGCAATTGTTGCTTCGTACGAATTGTTAAGCTCACCTCATTTTGCATTACATAAATTTTTTCATTTACACTAAAGTTTTACTCAGATTGCTGCCTGAGATTTTTTAAGCGAATTGATGGATAGCTGTTAATCGAAATTAAGCGATATCTTTCATATTTGTGAAAAAAAAGAGGAATTCACAGAAAATCAAAAATTTCTAAAATTCACTTTAGTGAGCGAATATTGGCAACTACGGAAACTTGCTCAATAAAAGGCAGTCTAAAACTATTATAGCTTGTGAATAGATTCGAAAAGAGAGATGGTCCTTTCATTCTCCTCTCCATTTTTTTCCCATCCTGCAAGAACTCTCTCGCAGAAATCATTTTAGCGTTTCCTGAAATCTATGCCCTCTCAAATTCGCCCGCTCGTTCCAAAAACTTTAATATTGAAACGTTAATTTCCACTTTTATTGTTGCTCTAATTATCTGCCTTGTTCTTCAATTCCTATTCTTCATTTTATATGAGAGGAAGAGGCTGTCTTATATGCAATAAAAGTGTTGTGACCATAAAATGAAGGACAGATCTGTGTGTGGTGATGTGTGTTCGTCAATTGCGTGAGGTGGTTATTACGAAAATTGTTGCCAATTGTGGCTGTTATATGAGATGTGCACATTTTTTGGATGGGAGGGGATTTTTTTTTCAATAAAAGTAAATCAAATAAGTGCATGATTTGCTGTTTATATAGCTGCAATTCGTAACATTCGGTAATTGTTGACAAATCCTATTGAAATATTACTCTTTTAAAAAAAATGTAAATATAAGTTGCTTTTTTTAAATAGAAATGTTTTGCATTGTACTATTGTTGTCATCAACCACCATATGAGTTGTTTTTAAAGTGTTTCTTTTTTCTTTTTTTTTTTTGATAAGAGTGTTTTTTCCAACCTATGATCATTTGTATTTTCTCGCAATTGAGAATGAATTACAATTTCGATTTTCAAATTTTATAGGAGCAATTTTTTTTTCGAAAGAATTAGGTTTAACGCTAAAACAATCGATAAAAGCAATTCTTTTATAGCGATCTTTCTTACGAATACAAAATATTTCATTTAATCTAGAAATCGAGTATTTAAATCTTTCGTAGTACCGACAATAATACGATCATAATTTTATTCGCCGAAAATTTTCCTATGAAGTTATGAAGTTTTTTTTTTGGAGATTTTTAAGAGAGATTGAATTTGCATTCACTACAATAAACCAACTAAAAAACCTTAAACCTTTATTCGACTCCGATTAACTTTCTATGATTTTAGTCATTATTTATAATTACTTATTAATACTTATAATTACTTAAGTTACTATTCAATTACATGAATACTAGGTGGAAAACGTGCCAGGTAGACTGCCATATTGTATGTTTCTGCATTGTGGCCCATTAAGCCGACCGGTTTAGCGAAACATCAGAAAACAATAACAAAACGCCTAACGATCAATGCAAATTTCCCTATGAAATCAATCGTTTTGCAAATCTTCCACCAAAAAAAAAAATCTTTTGTCTTGCACTCTTACAATAAGAACACACAAATTAGTCACCATGTTTATGTGCTGATGACTGCTCCCAAAAATGAGCAACAAAAGCAGAAACTATGGCAATGCAATCCTATCTACGGTAAAGTTCATAGTCATCCTACGGTAAAGGCTATAGTCACCCTACGGTAGAGGTCATAGTCGTCCAACGGTGTGAATTATAGTTATTAGAACTTCATTATGGTAAGATTTGTGGTTTTTGATCGGAATTTTAAATTATGAGACCGATAGATGCACGTACATATACAGAGAGATGATGTCATCGTTAGGTAAATTTACTAATTGCGAAATCGCCTAATAAAACGACAGCTATCGCTCACGCATTCTTTTACTCGCTGAGAAAACGGTGAATTGAAAAGTTGATTAAACGAGAAGGAATCTTAACCTCGAAAAGATACAGAATTCATTCATTTGCAGAATTCTTCTAACATCACTTCAGTTTAAAGCACTCACTTTTTCAGAGTGAAAAAAAATGCAAGCGTTATCCACCTGTGGCGTTAAGATGCGCCTGTTACCTGTAGCCCCTCATGCTTACTTTCTATTCGCACATTTAACGCATTTATAAAAAAGCAACATTTTCTGATTCTGGAGCAATCAAATTCAACTCTCGTGATACTGAAAGCAAATATTTCTTCAGAATTTTTTTTACATCGATTGTGGTCAAATATGAAGATATAGTTTTATATCTCATACTATATTCATAAATCAAGTAGATGAGTTTAATTCAGATAAATACAAACCCAAAAAAATTACAAACTTTTCTAAGGAATAGAAAGAACGATGACTGATTATTTTCTCTCAAAAGCTTAAATGAGGCTTTCTTGAGTTAGCGGGATTCTCTGAGATAATATGGCAGATCGATAATTCGCGTTATTGCCTCTTCCAGATGGCTATTCAGGTTTCTCCTAAAATCGAAGCTTCATTCAACGCGCTAAATATTTTGTTATCAAAAATAGTGAAAATCGTATCGATGAAAGCACAGGTGATATTACTGTTGATCACTAATCAAAGGCGCACGCTTGTTATATATTTGTTAGAGATAAATCGATAACTTTATTGCTCAATCGGTTGAAAATATCTTTTTACTCCATTTGAATTTATTGCTCTGATCATGATAGTTTATATTATCGATTTTTCCATCGCAATATGTAAATTTAAAATACATCCTCAAATTTCATATCGATGCCAAGAAAGGTGGAAAATTTTCGGCCATTTTGCTCAATTCGTACAATTCAAAAGTGGAAGTCGAAAATCCTCATCTAATTCAACAACACACATTGTCATTGAATCAATATTTTCCATATATGGGTCAATGGATATTACAAAATAGAATAGAATGATCTAAATTTTTTTCGTAACCAACTGGACGAAATTCAGATGAATACGACAGGGAGGCATATCTTAATGGGCATTGAGAAGTGAAAAAAAAACTGTTTCGCTTTTATGTATTGTAATTTATGCTATCCAACTTTCATTATGGCTATTCATTTGTATTTCCAATTTAATAGCCTATGTTTATATCATCTTTTCCACTCACTTATATTCAAATCGATCGTAAATGTTAGCGATATCTTCAAGGATTTTTAAAAATGTCTTGCGACGATTTTATTGAAGTCAAGAATGGTGTTTTTCTCAGTTTTTTTTGTTATTTCCAAATCAAAACGGTAATATTTGGCTTGTGGATGTATGAAAGCTGGTCTTTTACTGGTCGGCAAGGGGAGGTGTTTATTGAGAAGAGAGGCATTTCATCTCCAAAAAGTTGCAGCTGGAAGGTTTCATCCAAAGTAATATGTTAGTAAGAGGTTGGCATATTTTGAGTGACTTCATTATCTCTGTCTCTAAAACTTCGAGATTTCAATTTTTCATTGTTTTTCTTCCTTATTAGAGAGGTGGGATTTTCAATTTTTTTAAAAAGTTTTCGTGCAACTTTTCCTTCCAAAGATTCTTTCTTATGATGTCACGCATAATAAAAAATAATCCATTCCTTTATTTACAATTTTAATAAAGATCCTCTAAACCGTCTGTGTCAAATTTTACTTTATTCTTACTTTATTCTATGCCAAATACTTCATCAAATGTCGAAACTTTATTTTCCTTCATTACATCTAACTAATTGTTACTAATATTTTTAATTTTCATTCCTTTTGAATTGAATATCTCCAATTTTGCCAATACTTTTAATCTGAATATTTTCCATAAAGTTGAAATACTTGTATATCGTTTGTTCATCTAGTACTATGAAGTAGATGTCATATCAGATTACTGCAAGAAAAAAAATAGAGCACTTCAGTTAGACAGAGATTTGGAAACCAGTTTTTTCCTCTCTCACTTGATATTCTCTTTTTTTCTTCTTCTTCTCCAGCACTAAGTGATGCAACCACTGTGAAGCATTCATTGTTTTCACTTCAAATTGAGCACATCGTGATGTCTGCAATCGATACATTCCATCACGAGTGGAATCATCTTTTGAATCTTCAGTAAAGATATTTCAAATTTATATAAATAAATAAATGAATAAAAAATATATATAATCTTGAATGTGATTGATATGTATATAAGAGTTCTCTCATTTTCTTTAAATTGCTCACTTCTTATGCTTGCATTTCAATCCTTTCTTATCATCGCATCAGTAAGTTTTAATTTCTATCGCTGAAAATAGATTTAATTATCTAAAATTGCGGTGTTTTATTAGCTTTTTAAAAATAAATGTCTAAATTTTGTATTAAATATGAATTTCTTGAACACG
>JAAVTS010000912.1:0-30276 GCA_022845575.1 Baylisascaris ailuri | reverse complement strand
ATCTTCAGAAATATTCGTTCACTTGGGAATTATCGGCGCTAACATTTCGGGTGGTCTCGTCGGGTGGAAATGAGCGACGATGCTTGCGAAAAAGCCAGAAAAGTAAGCCGAAAATTGTTATTTCTTTTAATGTATTCTACCGGATTCAATTCCTTTACTTTGATCTTTTTAAAATTTGTCGATTCTTCTTTAAATTTAATGATTAATGTTTAATCTGCTGTAAATAAATGAACTATTTAGTCGAAGAATATTCTGTAGTGACATAAATATGAAGAATTGGTTTCTTCAGTTGTTGATATTTTCTAATAAGTAAAGCATGTTGATGAGCATATTGCATCAATAGTGTCACTATTCAGGATTTCTGAGTTATGAGGTGAGGGAGACTATTGGTGAGTATGGCTTAAAAGGGATTTAGTGGAAGAAAAGTCAGTATTTTGAGAGAAGACATCGAAAAATATATCAGTAAGCAGTTATTTTTTGAGTTTCCTCGATGGAAAATTCCGAATTGCTAAAAAAAAAAAAACCCACTTATATTGCAAGTTTTCTTCCTTACTAGTAAAAAATGAAAGAGAGGGGATTATTGCCTCATAAATCCTCACATCTCTTTCGGTTTTTCAATGACGCTGCCGCTATTAATATCAAACGGAATATATAAAACATAAGGTGTTGCCTTGCAAACAATGTAAATACGCAATATTTGCTTTACATATATATAGGTGGTTGATATCTTCAGGTAAGTTAGTTTTAATATAGGTTTGTCTTTGCGTAGTAATCGTTGTTTGATAATGAGTGTTTCATTATACACCCTGTTGAATTGATGAGAGCTCTCAACGAGAACCGTTAGCGGAAGTGGTCGAAATAACTCAAATATTAAAACATTTAACCTTAAAGTATAAACCCATAGGTTTGCACGATGATTGTGGATAACATTTGCACTCGTTATGGAAATATTAGTTACTATATGCTTTGTTAAAAATGCATTTGCATATTCTATTACGAATGCCCTCAAGGAGGCTGCATTTCTTTCATCGACAATAAATAGCTGCTGAAGTGAAAATCGAATAACTTCTTTAAAGTAAGCAGAAGTTAAACATTAAAAGGTGAATCCATCAGTGAATATTTCTAAGTGGAAGATTGTTCATTACTATGAGATCTCTTACAGCGTGTTTAGTTTGTTAATTCTGAAGGTCGTCTACAATTTTCTTTTCATTTTTCAACAATTCAATTCTTCCTTTCAAAAATAGTTGTGGCGAAATGATTTCAATGTTTCCCCATAGAGATAAGTAAATAACATATAGAATAAACATGAATAAACAAAAAGTAGGTCTAAAGTAGATAAATATCAATCAATTTAAATTTAAATAAACAACAAATATATTAAATATTCATAATAAAATTCAGAAATCACTAAGCGATAAGGACTACGATCCAATAACGTTCCATGTGTTGAAAGTAAAACCAGAAGATCTCGCCAATCAGATCACATTGATCGATTTACCAGTTTTCAAATCAGTCACACCTGAGGTTTGTTTTATTCTAATTCTTAATTTCTTCTTATTTCTCCATATTGGGAGTCGTTGTAACAGAAGCATGCTTGTTATATATGAGCTCAAATTTTGTAAATTATTTTCATGTAATATCTTGCGTTCCCCATGTTGACCTTTGAAAAATCTGGTTGAAACTTTTAAAAAATTTCTTCATCGTCAGATGTGAAAATCACAAGAAAGCTGTATATACGTGAACCACTCCCATTAAAATTAGGGAGAAGATCCTAGTGAAAAGGGTGATTAAAGAAGACGGAAGAGAGAGAGTTCAGAGAGACAAAAAGTAGTGAGAAAAAAAAAACAGATTTGCAATATTTATTTGCTGAAGAAAGAAAACGTAAACGTTGAAATGGCAAAGAATTCAGGTTTCCAACGGTTTAATTACATGATTGTTGATCTTGATGTAGGTTTCCTTATTTTTTGGATATTTCGTTCCCTGTTTTGTAATCAAAAAAAGGAATAATTGGATATGAGGGTTTATCTCATAACGACGTCGATAGTGGATACTACTAGAATTAAATATGTTGCATAGTTTATTTCCAGCAAAAAAACTATATGCAAATTTTAGGAATTAATAACAGGGGCATGGACGAAGAAGAACAAACGTACAATAGCGCCGAATGTGATGAATTTCACCGATCGTTTCAATTCAGTATGTCTTTGGTGTCAGAGGGAGATTCTTTCATGTGAGAAGCCCTCAAAACGTGCCGACGTATCGGCTCATTTTATTAAAGTTGCTAAGGTAAGCAAGCGGTGGTTTATTACCGATCGCTCGTCATAGTGTTATTGATCGATCATCATATTGTTATTGATTGATCGCTCTATCATTGTTGACTGATCATTGTGATCAGTGTTTAATATTTTTGAGTGTAATATGATTCACCCCACTTAGATAAGACTTTGTAGTGCGACATATTTTTTCTTGTTTTGCTTCGGGAGGGGGGGGGGGGGTAGATGATGCATATTTGAATGCTACAGAACTCAAGTATCGGATTTCGCATTGTACGAATTGTCTGCGCCTCACCGTAGTGTAGTGATCGTTTACAGCAACTGACTAGCTTTTATATTGATTCAACTTGCAAACAATAATATACGCATACACCTTTCTAAGTGTATAGGTTAGCGGTTGAAGTTTTATATATTTGGGATTATTTCCGCTTTGAGATGTTTATATAAAATTATTTCAGCACTTATCTGAGTTGAATAATTTACATTCGGCATTCGCAATTGTGAGTGCACTTCAGAGCCACCCGATTCATCGGCTGTCAAAAACATGGAATGTGAGCTGTTTTTAACTCTTCATTGTGAGAATAATGTTTACAAATTTGCGATGAGTGCCATTAATTTGAGACTACCAACTTTGTTGTCAGCCGTATTACTACTTAATATCGAATGCTCAACACTTGAATATATTTGGGCCGATACACTCACCCGTTCTACTCTTCAACCTTTGATCTGAATGTCCAGATACATTTAAAACGTATTTGTCATCAAAACGAGTTTAAGCTATCTTAGCGTGAGGTGTCTGAGAATTCACAGCTGATGTCGGCTGTCAGCTGTTTTTGTTTTGGTTTCAAACTTCAAAGTAAGCTTTGATGAGTTCCTAGCTATTCGGATACGGTTAAGCAGTTCTTCCTGCAATAGTGTTTTTGAGTATTGAGGATATTTATTTATTTATTTATTCATTTATTTATTTATTTATTTTTGATAATTTAGACTTAGGGTTTGGTCAGAAACTTTTCATTGAAGAATGAAGGCCTGTGAAGTATGGCCGTTCTGTACTACTTTTGGCATCTTTTTTTCAATACCGGTAAGCAGTTTTTTTCTATGCAACATCAAAAATTCTAAGGAAATGGTAGCCACATCTTCCTCTCCCACTGCTCCCCGCCCAACCTCCTCAGCTACCTGAGGCTGTTGCTTTTTCCCGAGAATATGGCGGTCATCATCATCAGAAGAAGGGTAAATGTGAGTAGTTTTATTTTGCAGTTAGTGAGTCGTCATGATCGTTCAATATTCGAGAAAACTGCGCGATTATTTGACAGTGAACGCAACTGGGAGCGTTTAAGGCAACATCTTGACTCGATGAAGCTTCCCTGTATACCGTATCTTGGTTTGTTGCTTTATTCACTTGACTACTGTCTCTTGGAGAGAGTAGACAAAATCTGCTCGTTAAACGTTGATTATATTTTATGGGTCAGTTTTCTAACGGTTGCAATGATCAAGTCTTTTGCTAGCATTGCGTAACGTTTAGTAAAATTCCACTCCATTTTGCTGGTCATTTCCCATCAATCACTTTTGGTCAGCTGTTCAGTTGCCATGTTTAATTAGTTCAGTATCATTTAAGACAAAATAACTGAATAGCGGCAGTTTTTGTATTAAAAAGTCGATGATGCAACATGTTTGTTTCAGGTATGTTCCTTACCGATTTGAACTTTATCGGAGTCGCAACAAAATGCCATGAGAACAGCTTTTTAGAAGGTAATCCAAGAGAGCAAAAAGTCAACAATATTATAAGGATGATCACACATTTTCAGGATTCAATTTATGGTTAGTTTTTTGTGAATTACGAGTTTTGCCTTTGAATGAATTTCATTTTTGATTTCATCTATATTATATTTTATTAATGTTTATTTTGAAATTAGTTTCAATTTGTTCTATTAGAGATTCTTTCATTCAAATAGATTTTAGAGTGCAGCGAGAGAGAGAGAAAACATTCCTTGTTGAGAAATAAGTATGAAATTTGCGCCATATCAATAAGCTTTTCGATATTCATTAGTCGATAATATACTATTTTTTTTTTTCTATTTTTTCGTTTTCCTCCGCGAGTTTCTGAAATATTTTAGTGATATATCTAATGTGGTATTATAAAATACTTTAATCATTTTTAAATAAAGTTTTCAATTTGTTAAAATTTATTTACAGCTGATTGTGAATGTCTTTAATGTTTCTCCTTTCCAAGTTATGGTCACTCATTTCTGAAGAAATTCGTTTCTAGCAAAATCACACAGTTTATGCTGTTTAAGTATGTTATAAAGAAGCATCTATGCGCATAAAATTTTCCACCAACGAAAGTATTCTGTAAGAAATTTTAAAATACAAGAGTTCTATAACTTTTGCTCTCGTTTTTAGTGAGTGCAAATGCGAAAATAAATCATAAAAAGTTATTGAAATTCTGATAGACAGAAAGTTCATCACTAGGTTATTTGATGGGAGTTTTTTTTTTTTTTTTTTTTTCAGATGGTATTGCTCATGTCGAATGTATTCAGAAATATCTTCGCTCATTTCAATTCCATGAAGAATTATTGAAATTTGCGGAGGACGATTTATACAGGTAACTAATTTTCTAATTTTTCTCTTGAATTTCTAAAATAAAATTGAAATTTGCTCAAGAATTAATATTTCTATGACTACCATATCTAAAATTGTATTTGTGTTGTGATGCTTTTTGAATTATTGAGTATGAGCAAGACAAAAAAAAAAATCGCTTATATTTCTAGTTTCACTTTCATTTTATATCAGAAATAGAAAATGTTGAATATGTTCAGCAATTTTTTTCCATTCTATAATATGGCCGATATAAAAATGAAATAAAAAATATGGAAAATTCGATGAGATTTTTGAGAATTGAGAAATAGCTATGAAAATATTGAAAACCATCGTTGCTAAAAATATTATTTTCATTTCTTTTTTTACTTTGCTAATTTCGACATCGCATAATAATGGCAGCGCTTACTGATTCCCAAAAAATGCCTGCTTTGACTGGACTATACTGTCGATCGGGTCATTCATATCTGTGCATGAACGAATTGTTGTGAACGATTGTAAGCTCGAAAAGCTGTTCGGAGAGTGGAGAGACTTACTTGCGCGAATAATGAGCAGTGGNGGGGGGGGGGGGGGGGGGGGGGGGGGGGGGACAGGAGGAGAGAGGAGTCAAGGTCAAGGCAGGTGGGATTAATTTCATCCTATATCGGGGAAGTAGGCAAATCCAGGAATGAATTGCAATAAATTTTAAGTGATGAAGCATATCTATGACTTAGTTAGTGTCTTAGAGCGATAAGCTTATCACTGAAAGAAAGAAGCTGTAGAAGGAGGCATCATTACTTACTGTTAATCTCGCAGTTTAAGGTGCAACTCGAGAAAGTTTTGTGGAGACGGACGATTTTCGAAAATTTGAAATTTCTGATCTCTAGATTCTCGTCCCATTCTTTGAATATGCTTCTTATTCTTACTCTAAAAACTTCTGGCCTACCCCGATACTTCTGCAGTAAAGACATTCATAATTTGAAGTCATCTTAAAGCATGTTCACTTTCTTCCTCTTAAATTAAGATGCGTAGCTGTTCTGTTCTTTAACCAGATTTGCAAAAAATATTGAAGGTTATCTCTGAAGCGTGAGCCTGACCTCGATGCATCGGCATCGCATGCTGGTGCGGTTGACTTCTGGCGTCGTTCATCGTTGAGCAAGAAGCTCGGTTCAGTTTCACGTCTCCGTCTCAACAGATCCAGCTGTGACAAGAGCTCACATTCGCATTCCCTTACGCCACAACTCAACCACGATCGGGTAGCGCCAAAGGCGGTACTTGGCCACAGGAAAACACAGAGCCTTGGCACACAAGCCATGCTTGGGTATGCTTTTTACGTTCTTTTTGCAACTTTCGGCAAGATGCACAATACGGCGAAACCGTATCTATATATATTTGTCTATTTACCTGTGTATAATTGTGTCATAAGCAGTTACAACCTGCGAAACAGGTGAGCTACGTGCGTGAAACGTAGTAACCATATTCTACACCTCAAGGTGATCTCTCAGTGGAACTTCTTGCTAGTTAATTCCTTAATTTCGATCTTTTAGGGATGTTGTATGATTTATCTGTGAAATTTTGTTCGTCCATCTGTTGGATGCGAGCAGAAACGAGCTCGTAATTGATATGTTTTTCAAAGCATTCGTTAAAGAAAATACGTCATCAATCATCGCTTCTTTTTTTTTTTTTTTTTTTTTGCTTGTAAATCTTTGAAGTGTTTATTGAGATTCGTTGAAAGTTAGGATTTGCTTTGCCGGATTTTAACAAGAGATGTAGTACAATTTTCAGGCTAGAGAATGTATCTTTTTCGATCGAAAGTAGCAGTCGTCCAAGTTCCGCAAGTACCATTCCATCGATGCAATCCCCATCCCATGATGCAGGTATTATTTCATATCATATCATTTAAGCGTAAATATTATTTCTACGATCGTGCAGCCTTCTAAAATTCGTTTGTCCATAGAATTTTGTCTTTTATGAGAATAAGAGAGATGTGGAATAGCCTTTAAATAGTTAGCTCGTAAGTTTTATGAGCGTATATGTTTATAGCTAGATACTTATGGTTCCATGAAATGTAGCTCTTGCAAATTGATTAAAAACAAATTTAAATGAAACTTATACAGGTTTAAAATTACTAAGAGGTGTTTAGGAAAAGAGAGGCGACCATAGACGAGAGGGTTTAAGGGAGATAGAGGTTTTTTCAACATTAGTTCGAAAGGATCGTTTCTGACGGGGATGGCTTGTTGAAGTAAGTGAAAAGGGGGGAGATAATCCCTTAAGAGCATGACGTCATTCAAAAGTTTTATTTCCGTTCGAATAAATTGCTCCTCATTGTGCTTGGAAATATACGATCAGGTGGTGTATTCATTGAACCATGATTACTCGGAAGGTTGAAAAGTTGTGTGACAATTGAAAGTGATTGAATTCTGTAGTGGATACAGTCGATATGACTCGATCCATCGATTCGGTGATCAGTGATTCGAGACATAATTTACTCGACGGCAGCTCTCTATCGCATGATTTCGAATGTTTACTGAACATTAACAGCGACGATGTATTAAAATCGTCGACACCAATTCCTCCAGTGTCCTCATCCAAGGGGGATCGACCATGGTATGTGATTATTGCTTTGAATGTATTGGTCCTCTTTATTTATTGCAACAAATATCGATAAAAATGGAGATGTAAATACATGTGTTTGATAGTGACCATAGACAAATAAAGAGCCGTTCATACTAAATGAGTCAGGCTACTTCATCAACTTCGAAAACAGCAACGCTCAATTAGATGTGCTACAAAATTTGGATGTAAATACGATCGGCGGAACTTTCTTTTGACTTTATTCACGTTGCTAAAAAATAATCAGTTATAGAAGATATAAAGTTAGACAGATTCGCTAAAATGTTTTATTTTATTTTTTATTTTTTCGGCTATTCATGAGACCGGTCGGTTTTTTAAGTGGAATTATAAAAGCATATATCGTGTCAGCACTTTGGGCAAACTTTTGCTTTTATTTTCTTCATTCGCTTCATTGAGCAGGCAAATTTTGCTACTTTATCTCTGCGTCGTTTACTTTATTTCATTGCAGTTGAACGCTTTATTACTATTGAAATAAGAAAGCATTGAATGTAATCACTTTATATGCTCAGAATTGATATGCAAAATAGAACATAAAGCTTCAAATAAATTCCCCTTAAACAATAATCCTTTTGTTGCTATTTTTTATAAAAGTTAAAGAAAGCGAAATCATTCTTAAAGCGGAAACAAAAAAACAATAAATTGAAAAAATTGAAAAATTATTGTATATAATTGTACATAAATTTTTCGAATTTTTTTCCTATCTTTCTTGTTATTCGAAATTTCTCAAATATAAATAGAAATGAATTTTATAAAAAATATGGAATTATTATTTCTAGTTTCATCTCTCCAACGATAAAAAATGAATTGGATGAGCGGCAATTAATTGATGAAGAGAATATATTCCCTGATCTACAAGGTGAGGTGAGAAAAGTGATAATACGAACTCGTGGAAGCAAACCAACAAAGGTTTCTATTTAATTTGGCTTTTTTTTTGATAACTTTTATTTACTAAATAATAAATTTAAAAATTCAATTAAAAATGTTATTTATATGTCGATTGTTGGAATGTTTTGATAAATTATTTGCAAAAAAAAAGAATTTTAAAGAAAGTTTTTCAATAATTTTATTCAAATTAGAGAGGAAAAGAGGTCTCTCAATTTGGATTATTAATGAAAGGAGATAATCAATGAACTCATGCATAAGTAAATAGATTAATAGTATTATTCTGGATAACGTTGGGTATATCCGCTCTTCTCCATTTCAATTTCCAGATAATTTTTATCGGACCCAAAAAAACTATATACGAATGGTGTTTACAATTTTCTAAGTTTTAGACGCTTCTGGAGGGAATTTTCGATTTTTTTGCTGTTGCTTTCAGATGTTTCCAATATTTTTGGTGCTTTGAAAACTTTCGATTAGTGGAATGGGTTTGAAAAGTTTGAAACTTGTGTGAACTAGGTTATGACAGGAGAGGGGTGGCTGAAGCTTACCTACTAATCATCTGCTTTAAAACTCATTTTTGGCACATCTTATAGATTGTAGTGAACAGGAGAATGTATTTTTTAAATATAGCACAATTATGCTGTATTATCCCAACCGTCTTCGTAGAATTTTTGGCTCTGTGTTACCGTCAGCTGGTTTGAATATGCGAATAGGAGCTGCATTATTAAGTTTTGAAGAACAACTGATTATGCTCGAATGAGATGCGAAAAGAAATGAGTTTATTGATTGCCTATTGACAGCTGACTGAGAATGTAGGAAAAACTGCAAGAGAGCTAACGGCGTCGTTGGTCGTTGACCATAGACATTGTTTGAATTGCTTTGAATAATTGTTTTTTTTTCACTACCTCATTCATCGTTGATTCTTCTTAAAATGAAATATATGAGCGGGACTGTCTGCATGTAAAATTTCCTAACGACTTGAGCCACGAATGTTTCAGACTTGTTTCATGCGTCAGTGCATAATTTCCCCTAAATGAGTTTTGCTATATGTGACATCTGTAAAATGTTGTATAAATAGGATGAAATTGGGATGAAATTCGCTTGCAAATAAGAAAGGACGAAAAAGTTTTAAGCAAGGGAAATGCAGAGAGTGATATTTTGCACAAAAGGAAATTTCAGATGCGTTGTAGTCGGCGATGCTATTTGGAGCTTCGTGGTACGAATCTGTATCAATTCGAGAGAAGGGCATTGCCTATTCATCGTAAGGAAGAACGCGATTTGTATAAGAGGAAAACAAGTAAGAGGATGGTGATAGGCGAATCGGCTTGGAGGGTTATCCGGAGTGGCGGTGTGCTTGAGCCTGCTTTTGAATTGCATCATCCTTCATCAGGTGTTGCAACCTTTTATCTCGTCTGCAATAATCAATGAAAAATTTCAGTTGAAGTTTAAATAATTTGCTAGAGGGATTTATTTATTCTTAGTGGCATAATTTTAGAAAATTCGATATTGAAGCTGGACGTTTATGATTTCTGTTAAGCTGTTAGCGGCACATTGAAAGGTTGTTAAAATCGCCTGTTGTGTATAGATGAGAACATTTATAACTTTCAAGTATTTTAATTATGTTAAAAAGAGAGCCATCAATAAAGGAGACAAATATTGTGGTTTTTCTTTGAAGGGATTTATGAACATTTTTCTATTTAAAAAGTGAAGCTTAGCTGTCTGTTGAAAGATTGGCTATATGTGCTTGAAGCGATAAATGCTTATATTAGACGGTTAATTGATAGGTAACTCGTTCACACTATTGCTTGGGGACCCATATTGAGTTTCCGATACTAGCGAACTGTTACACTAATCCTTCGAGAGTTTGATGGTAAGTAAGCAATAAAAGATTGTGAGAGTTCAGCGTTCCGTTTATCCCTCAAATGCCTTTAATATCGTTTTTCGTTTATAAATTGAAAGCAGATGTTATTGAAACATCGCCAATGAGATAAATAAAACTTGCCTGACCATTCTCAATTAAATATAGCAAAAAATATGATAACTGAAAGAAATAGTACGGTATTTTCAAGTGGAAAATTGGAACCATATGATAGTTTAGAAGATTACGATAACATTTCGTCTTAAAATTAAGGCCATATGGCATATTAAGTTTTTCTCTTCTTTCAGGTCGAATCTATCGTTTTCTTTGTAAGTCACAAACGGCAGCAAGTGAATGGTATGCGAAATTGTTAGCTGCAATGCATTACACTTCACCTAAAACACCCACGAATCTCATATCGTTCGATTGAGCGTTTATTTATCAATGATAATACAAAGTGATATTTTTGAGTAAAGTAAACAACTGACCATGTCGGGATTGATGGCTACGAGTGATTTTCGTCTATGTGAACGTATCGGCTCATATTTTTATAGCTTATCTGAAGGGAATGGGGTGCTCTCACCTTGATATTAGACGAGGGAACGGTATTTTAGGCGAATTTTCAGAACTAAGTTCGCGCCGAGCATTGAGTAGCATAACGACGAGAGCGTCTTGACTATGTCAAATTGATTATCATATTTTCCCTATTCCCCTATGGTCAAATTTAACGGCGCCATAGATCTCTTCTTCCAAACTTGATCTAATTCTCTACTTTAGATTATTCTCCATCCATTATATGGCAATATTTGTAAGCATCGTTTGCAAATGGTAGATTAGTTGCCGATGACAGCTGTTGTATTTTTTTAGTGTGAAAAATGATTTCTATTTTTTTCGAGGAAGAGGGAACAAGAGCTGAGGAGAAAAAATATTCTATGAAATTCGTTGAATAGTACTGTCAGAATAACTTCATTACCTATGGATAATTTTTTTGAATTTAGGAATTCGATTTATTTTCTATGAAAAATGTTGACGCCTCTGTTCAAAGAGTTTTCTAAGTGATTTCGTTTCGTATTTCAAAGAATTAAGCTTATCACTGATAGAACGAATTCTATCATTTTTTCTACATACAGTGACTAAAAAGATCTCATAGAATTTTTTTTTTCTCAAAACATGGTTTAGATGTCATCCTCTGTGGCTTATTCAAGAATACTGTGGGAAAGGAAGTGAGGGGAGTAGGAAGGTTTATAATGAGTTCTTACGGTGGGTACCACTATACGAAATCATCTGTAAAATAATTTCATTCTTACCTTTAACACCAAAATGGAATTGTGTTACCAAAGCGTCAATTACTAGGTATTATGTGTTTTTGTTATGTGCACAATTTATTGAATTTATGTATTTTATTTATGAGATTTTCTTTTATATTTGATGAATTGCTTTGTGTTCATTTATGTGTTGAAAGTGAAAAAACGATTCAAAAGATTTTGGAATTTTGCTCACTTCTTTTGCGTTGACATGTCAGCTAAGCGGAAAATTATTTCCTTTTTACGGTTAGCTGAGATGAACACCTGTCGTAATCATATATTTAGAGAGAGTTTTCATGCGATTAATTCATTTCTTTATTTAAATGAGCATCTTCTAGATATTTTCTAAGCTATGAGTTGGTGGTCATAAAAAATGTAGATATAAAACGACCGCGATATTTGACCTCTCAGCGATGAGGAGATCCCATTTTACCATTGCAATGCAGCCGACCTTACTTAGGTAATTGCAAAAGGAGTTTGAATGTTTAGTTGGCATTCGATTGTAATATTTGCGAATTTTCTTGCGAATCTCACATCCACACATGCGAAATTTTACTGGGCATTGTATGTCGGTTAAACGTTTCTCATGGTCTCTATACGGAGAAACTATCAACATTTCGTTCTATGATTCATCATGATGGGGTTGTTTTATTTTAGGTAGTAATGGGTAGTCATAAGATACTACTTACCAACTGAGTTGACCTGTCAATCCCTGGTCAGAAATTTATATAGTTCCTTTATTATTGTCGACTCAATCGCCATCATCTATGTGATTGGATTGATTTTTTTCATTAAGTTCTTATCACAAGTTTCCCAATACGTTGCTCTCTACTTCCTGATTGATTCCTAAAAAAAACACTGTGAGGGAAAATTTACTTCCTAACTATGCAAGGAATTTTCGCTTTTTGAATGTTTTTCATTTGTGGTAGGATTCAACTAATAATAAGTATCGGAAAAATATAGTTAATTTTCAAAGAATTTGGTCTAAAGAAAGATTTATGCAAAATGATTTGATAATACGATAGTAAAATTGATATTTCGCAATTTAAGGGGTGTTAATAGAAGATAAAAAGAAAAGGATTGTAAAAATGAATATGTGATTTAAGCTCACATCGATACATTAACGAGCTTAACTTATGCTCATATCAGTTGGTAATCAACACTTTCCTAAGCAATTGTCTTGGAAGTCTATTATCTTCACTCATATGCAGCTTGACGGGAAATAACCACAATCGGGTCATGTATGCGCCTAGTTATTTTTGCATGGATTGAGGTAGTAACTTCAACGGTTACCGTTTATGTCAATCCCACAATGACCACAGAAATGGTCATGGTCGCAACCGAATGGTTTTTACGGTGTGTTCGCCGCAATACATCAAAACAACACAAAACGATAGGCACCTTCGGTTTATCATGTAAAATGTTGTTCCTAGATGCATAAGATGACCACCTTTGGGTCGTTGGAGCTGCATAAGAGTCGGTTCATATCGATATATGAGCTTTAAGAACGTTTTAGCTGTATTTAGGTTCTCGAAAGTGTTTCTTTATGCTTCGACGGGTTCAAGATGAGGTGCTGAACTTCATCAATCGTTTGCGCCTTTCTACTCGTTGCGTAGCAAATCTTCCATTTGTGACCTTTCATGTTTTGTGCATATGGCTATTTGTGAATACATCATTTCTGATCGATAATAAATATTCATTTCATTTCTTCTATCATTAAATATTCAACAGAAACAGATTGTTATGGTTGAGGGATTGTGATATATGGAACTGGGATTTGGTTTTTTTTTAGTGTAGTATGAAATTTGATTGCTCAAGATTAAATTTTTGCAGAGAATTAAAGCGACATTTTGATGATTTGTGCGGAACCTCAAATTTTTCAATCATACTGTATGAACGTTTCCGTTTCGATGGCATTGTTGCTACAGTATACCAAGTTTTTTGAGTGTTTTTTCTTCGGGGGAATGGGAGGGAGGCGACTGAACGATGATTTTGCTCTTTCCATAATGTCAACCAATACTTGTGTGGTTGATTGTGCTGAGCTCGATTCATTTATTTATTTCCAGTGAGAGTAATATTTCTATGTAGATATGACACTGTAAAAGGGTTTGCAAGTCGTGGCATCTTGGGGCTGGCTGTAAAACCAATCGATAAAAAAACGAAGAAAAGTTATTCGGCTAAATTGAACCTATCAATAAGACGATAAAATAATGAGCATTAGTAAAGGAATGGACGTTATTTGACCATATTCACTTGAGCAACAAAGGATTGAAAATTGCTGAAGTATTTTCAGCCATGTACTGGAAGTCATAACTTCGGCGACTATGCGTTGTACATTGGAGGTTTATCTATGTGAATTGTTTCCTATGAAGTTAAGTTCGCCAAGCATTCATGGAAATCGATTCATCCGGTGGCGAGAAACGATCTGAATGGTAGTGGGAGAGGAGGAAAGTGGGGTGAGGGTTACCAAGCAGTGCAACTGCAACCAGTGAAGGAAGCATCGACACATCCTAGAAATTATGAAGAAATCTGACATTGGGATAGTCATTGCTGAGCTACATATGTGAAAATGCTTCAACCTAGATCGAAAGGATTGCACCTCGCTACGCTGTTCTTCCTTCAAAATGTTTCAATTTGATTTATGGGCCCCAAGTTGATCATTTCCAGTCTATTTGACTCAAAGAAAAGCTGACAAAAATGCGGCTGGAAATCGCACTCTCATAGCGCATTTTCAGTGCTCTACCCGAAACGGATGATTAGGCGCTGAGAGGGGGAAAATAAACAGACACACAACATGTACACATATTATAAATAGAGCTTGAAAACGAATTTTTTTTGTGGGATCAATAGCTATTATAAGCGGCTGGATCAATCACAATAAATGTGCACAGCTGTTCGAGTTTTATCGATGATTGATAATCAGCCGAAGCTGCTAGCTTAATGATCGGAATCACAAGAGCTTCTTTATGTCTGAATTTTCTCTCTTTTCTTTTCTTATCTTCTATTTGCATTTTATTTATTTGCTCATCAGTGCTTTCCTTATTATGAATATTATGTTATATCTAGTGCTATCATAAATTCTTTCGAAAAAATTCTTAAATTATTCAAATTCTTCCTCATCAACTGTTAATTTTTCGCTTCTGAAAATCTCGATCACTAATGATGTTCACACTCCATACAGCATAAAATGGCTAAGTCATGCATGAGGTCGACTGATGCATATGGGTTCAGGATCTAAACTTGATGAACCATGTATAGTTATTTATGTGCGAACTTCAACAAACTTGCAACCCTTGATTCGGTATATTAAACATTTAGCCTCATTTGTCCGTCAGCGATTTTTCAAGAAAAATTCCAAAAGAAAAGGTACTATTTTAATGTAAATTTGGTCGCAATATTCGTGGATTTTACATTTGTGTTGTAGATTATTCCTTCAGCGATAATGAAAGTAGTGGAACGTCTCATCCTTGTAGATTTCCTGCTTCCATAAGTGTACATATATGTATGGCGGCTCTCACAATTTTAATTCTTCACTTGCTGAGGTGGATAAGGTAGCATTAGAATCGCTCATGTTGATAAAATGCGATTCTTATGCTAAATTTTTTGTTTTAAACCTGGGAAAGGACCATAATCTTTCTCAGAAGGAATGGCAATTTCCATGAGACACGTTTGAAATATGCATTTGTTCGAGATAGATAGACAGTGGCAGTACGATGCGGCCGCAGGCTCCAGTAGATCGATAATTGCGTTTGAATTGCACAGTATAAGGGTTTGTAGTTATTTGTAGGACGAGGATGTGTCATACACTCGTTGGATTCCCTACAGTGGATAGCTACGAAATATTAAAGTATAATTTCCGGTTTCCTCCAAGATATTATGCTGTGATTCAGGTTTGATGTATTTTGAAGAGTTTGAAACTGTCGGAAAAAAGGTTGCCGAAAGGAAGCCGATAGGGAAATAAAAGAGATGATTAGGTTCGGAAAATTGTAACAGGTGATTCCGCGCTCTCATCGCCTCGTTAATGGAATAACAAACACTCAGAGTGTAAATAAACAAAACTGCTGTAAGTTTCGCATTCACTGAGGCATTTTGCACGCTATATAATTGATGAAAAAAAAAACAACTCAGAGCTTCAGAAGTAAGAAGTAACAGTCTAGCAAATTCTTCTATCAAGTATACTTGTACGACACTTTATACGCTCCATTGATGCGTAGAGCTCCAGTAAATGCTCCATCAAGTACCGAAAGTACCACCACACTTTATAATCCTTGCCTATTGATGGCTCTTGCTAATTAAGTTATATAGGAGATGAACAAATATATATGTAACCTCATTAAAAGCGCACATCGTCTTAGCCAATATTTTCTTCTACTCAGATATGTGCATAATCACATCATTTTACAAAATATTAAAGCTTCGTGCAAGAAGAATAGTTTTTCTAACTCTGCTTCAATATTCAAATCCGATCTAACTCTAATCAAATGGAATCTTTGTATCACAATATTACACAAAAATAAGGAATTATCTTATGGTCAGGCAAGACTCATTGCTCCAAATCATGTCTCTAGTACCACTGAAATATCCTTTGTATATATACATGTTCATACCGTAAGCAAAATGAAAGCATAACACAATATGACGATACCGTCGGTTGAAGGTACACGTTTCGGCTGTTTCTCGATGGCAATCTCCAAACAAACCTTAGTTGAGTATAAAAGGTACCCGTAGTTCAACATTAATGAGCCACAAGACTTCCGAAGTATTTCAAATTTATCAGTTAAAATGGAACTACGAAAAAAATAGCAATATCGCAAATTAGTAACTGGGGCATAGGCATAAAAATAGTAACTGTGTTATAAGCCTGGCTATTAAATCAAACTGTTTAATAGATGGCATCTTTCTTATGCATTGGATAGCATTGCAATTGTATTAATAAAACGCTTTTAGAAATATTAAAATGGGTGAAAGTATTGTATTGGTAAACTATACACTACTTGAAGTGTTTCAACCCCACCGGCAAAATTCTAACACATAGTTTACTATCCCACTTGAGCAATTGAAACAACAAAAACAGCTTTAGTAAAATAATTTCGAAACTAGTTAATTCGAACATTTTGATAGAGTAATAGCGCTAAAACTGTTTTTAAGCAAAAAAACAATTGAAACAAATGTTTTCAACACAATAAATACCCTGATGCTTATTTATGAAAGCAATTCAGATAGATTTCATAGTGGAAACTGTTACTTATTTTCATGAAAATCTTCAACCATTATTATCAGGGATTTGTTACAAAAGTACTTTTAATTATTTAATTGTGCTCAATTTATGAAAGTTATTTTCTAGAATAAAAATTCACAAGAGAAGAAAAAATCAATCGTGAGATGTTTATTTGTCGAATTTTTTTGAAAAATATTTCAAAACGTCTGATATGTAAAAATGAAATAAATATTTTTTTTTTAAATCTAAAGACGATATTATCAAATTTCTCGACGACGATATATTTGCATAGAAAAAATTTGTAAAAAAAAAACGAAAATTACATTTAACGTGAGCAACATTATTATACAATATGTGAAATTGTTTACATTGTTTATGCGTAACGCTTCATTAACAATAGAAGTAGAGGTAATATTTAATTAGAAAATCGAGTGTTTTTTTTGTTGCCACTTTAAGCATATAACACCTAAAACGTTATAATATCTCATGTAGGTGAAAGATACATACAAAGAGCATCTCTTCTTTGCGGTTTTTGAATCCCATTGAAGCATCTTGTAGACAACTCAGATAGTGAATAACAAAAAGCGATAACGTGCAATTGAATTTCATATATGCTACATATTGCCCTATCATTAGTAGATCATGACCTTGAAATATTGCCCTATCATTAGTAGATCATGACCTTGAAGTCAAATGCTGCATCTCACCTAACATCCTACAGAATACACGTTAAATTTTATATAAGGCTTTATTATGAATCTGTTAATCAAGTAATTAGTTAACAAATTGATTAATTAATTAATTTGTTGATTGTAAAATTTTGCACACTTTTTGAGAATAACTGTTGGATTATTATCAGCAATAAAATTGAATAATAGCTGAAGTCATGTATTGTTTAAAATACATAATAAATATGAGAAAATATTTTCAACAGCTTCATAAAGGTTGAATTAACGATCGATCCTTAAATCTTACAATTCCATTGATGGGAATAACTGGTTACTTTTATTAATGCTAATAAATAAATATTTACTGCCATATGAGAAATGAAATGAGCTCATTTCTCTGATTTCTTGATTTATTTATTTAATGCATTTAATTTTGCACGTATTTTGCTATTGCATTCGTTGATACGAATCAACTCACTTCTAATCGTCCGCAGCACCTAGCTGAATATCAGCACGAGTATTCCTAAAAGGGGTGACCAGGTGTGATCTTGGATAATCATATCCAAAGTATCCAGCAAATCTTGGCTGCTTATGGTAATTCGAAGCTATGCTTCTCTACGCCTTTAAGATTGACTCGCAAAAATCCTTATTGCATTGCCGATATAAATTCAACAGTAGATCATAAGTCAACTATCAAACAAAATCATCATTATGTAAGTACCGATGATCTTCTCGATATATGCACTCGATGCTGCTAAGTTGTGGTCGCTTCTTCTCGGAAGAAACCTGAGATTCACGATAGATTTGATGAAGGGAACCGAAGTCGAGCGGATCCAAATAGTCCGACTTCGACTCAGCCGATACAGGATCCCGATCCACAAATTCTGCGCTTCGTTTATTGCGCAAGTAGAGTGAACTCGTTTGCGTCCTCTGTTCTGGAAGAAGATAAACGAAAACAGATCAAATTTTCAAGTTATAAAATTGAATAAGTATTCCGCTGGACTTTTAATAACACAATGTTTTTTTCTGACTTCTTAAATAGAGACAAATGGAATCCAAAAAAACCCCCACCTTTTTTATGAAATCTCAGAAGTTGCCGGATAACCAAATCTGAGAATACGGAGTAGCCAATAAAAACCATAGAATCATAGGCCTCAATGAAATTATAGAATTCTATTCAGGATAGAATTTTTCATTACGTAGTGGAATATGTTTTTTTCGCTCTTGTATGTTTTCGAAACGTCTGTTATTACTGAGAACCTTGTTTACTAGTAAAAGAATTCAACTCCATAAATACAAAACATTTCATAATGCTTTGAACGATCACATAACCTACCTAATGTAGATGGTGAAGGCGTCGAACGCATAGCCCAGTTCTTTTCGTAAATCCCATTAGATACACCCTTCTCCATTGAACCATTTTTGGATACCATTAAAATCGGCGGTGCTGAGTTTCGACTTCGTGTACGATTTATTTCATCTGCAAAAAAAAGGAAGCGGAAAAAATTAGACCCCTTTCTGACAACTTAGCAAACATATGGCAGTGATGGGAAAAAAGGCAGCAAGTGCCAAATTTCAAAAAGCTCCTCCTACACTATTACCCACTTTGTGCTGATGATGGATCAATTCAATAGTCAACTCCGTAGTAAATTCATTTGCATATTTGACTAGTGTTCGCCCAATTACAAGGGAAATTTTAGAAACCACTAAACAGTGGATCACTAACTTATTCACATGCAATTAGTTACTGAAGTGGGTTTTTAAATGAGGTATAACTCTAGAACGGTGCACCATTGGTCTGCGCTCTAATAGGGTGAATGACCGGTTCGTTTACGTGCACATCAATATGCGGACCTTGTATAACGTAAAAAGGCTATTTCGTGCGAACGTGTGTTTTAGTTGTGTTTATAAATATTTAAGTCTGCTCGTCCGGCAGTTTCAACTCCGGAGCAAATGCAGCTGTGGCTAGAAAATTCGACGATAGGTACTAATTGTATGCTGCATGGCAGTGACGGGAGCAGAAAAAAATTTAAAAAAAAAACTTCGTTCCTAACTGAAATCGAACCAGGGACGCAGCAAAAGAAAAAATTCAACGATCGTAATATAGTACGTTCGAGGCTAGTGGAGAAATTTGGAATATCAGCGAAAAATCTGCCCTATTTATTAACTTCTTAAATTTCCTCTAAACAGATACAACCAACCTTCTATTGAAATATGCGGGTAAAAAACATCCTCAAAATGTTTTATTTATTAAACAAAAACAAAAAAAAGCTTCAAAGTGAATGACTTTCGCAGAAGGAACTCTAGTTTCCTTTCAACTCAAGTAAGCAGAGAACTTTTTCATTATTTCAATTGTTATTTTTTTCTAGAACTTTTTATTTTTCAAAAGTTAAATGTTAAAGAGTTCGAAGTCATTCCCAAAACTTGAATTCTCATTCCATATCTACGATTAATTATTTATTAATTATAAATAATTATAAGTAAGAGTAATATTCTCGATAAGCGTTTTCCCTTTGCTGAACAATGCAGAAGATCCTCTTGCTCCAACAAAATTATTTTATTTCAATATTATTTTCTAATATTCCATCGAAAACTTTCATCCTCCTTCAAAAATTTGAGGCTTTCGTATCGTAATTCCCGCCTCCCTCTTTTCATAGAAAACCCATTTCGAATCTCGCATAATGTCTCGTGCCACATTGAAGAGCGAATCATAAGGGGCAAAAAAGCAGAAATAGCAGCTGTGTTAAAACTTTTGTCTCATTAATTGCGTTCTTCTAACCGAAAACACTCCACATTCGATTATTTCTTCATAAGAATATAAGAAAAGCAATAAATTGATCAATGCGATGAAGTGCGATGAGCATATAGTTCAGAAATATATCAGTGAGACTAATCCACAAGTAATGAAGCATCCACTTAGCTCTTTTGACGTAAATGATAGCATATACATACTTGTTACTGATACCTCAACCTCTTACTAATACTCCATAATAAAAGAATGTATGAAATTTCGACTATTTGGATTGTATGGTTAAATGTTCACCAACAATAGTGGTTTATTGACATTAAAATATGAATCGACTTACGATTCGGAGATTTCATATATGAGTGATTCGATACTTGAAGCACACTGATTGGTGTGGCTGTACTCGGTTGTACACGCATAGCTGATGTAATCGATCGTGGACGATCGAAACGATTAGATTTGTAGAATATTATACACAATGAAATAACAATTGTAGCGAGTAATAAAATACCAACAACAATGATTATCACCCATACATATTCCCTCATTGCCACACTGTTTTGCACATACACTCACCTGAAAATAAACACTTATTGTTGAACATAGAAAATAACTCACTTAAGTTTATATCGTGCCAACTGAATTTACTAAAATTACCCAAATAAAAATGTATAACCGCTCATTCTTAAAATACTCGTAATATATAATCCCCTCTTTCATTTCATCTTTATCAATTGTATTGTACACATTCTTTGCATGCACGGATTATTCCCGTCTAATTGTGCTTAGCTGATACACATAAAAGATAAAAATAGAGTGAGAGATGATAAAATCAACTCGAAAAAAGTCGACGAGAAGAATCATAAAACGAAGGAATAACTCTGCAAAACTTTGAGAGTGAGCATAAAGTTTATTTTCCGGTGCTGCATTAGAAGAAAGGATAAAAACGAAAAACGCCAACATGTATTCGATTGAGATTAACCAAATCACCTGTAACGTAGGGTAAAAACTCCGATGCTTTGAGAACCGAAAAATTAGTGGACGACATATGTAGGAGAGAACAGCTTGCTCAAAAAAATTGTGGTGAAATATCAGCGGGGGCAACTTTGAGGCAAGTGCTCCTTTTTCTGTCAAAAGTTCAGAGATAAAAAGAATTGCACTCTAGTTGAATAAAAAACTTCAGTGAAATCAGAGACAGACACACTCATATATTAATGTAGCGCTTCTTCATATTAAGACAAAACTATAAATCAATGGCAATTACAACAAATGCTCGCATTAAAAAAAACGAAATGAGAGGAAATAAGGGATTTAGGAACATATGTGGGACAAATATTTCGGAGGGCGAACGCTTATTCGCTGTGACAATAAAGTGGGACGCCACCTCACAATCAAAAAAAACAGCGAAAGTGGGAATAATAGCACTTCATTGACAGCCGTATGTGCAAAAATCCAAGAGCGATCATAAAGGCACTTTATTCAAATGCACATTCATCGCAGAATTGTTTAAATTAAATCGTTTGAATTAGTTCGACGATCATGTTAGAATATTCAACTAATCGTTGAATAAAATTGTATATTACAATCTTCAAGTGAAATTAAAGATGGATGTTGTAATAGCGAAACGATTTTCATCGATCCTTTTCAACCTGATTTGGGGAATTGCAATTTCATGTGGCATTTTTTGTACATCATCATATTTGTTGTGTAATATAGTGTATTGCATTTTCACTTATAGATGTTATAAACAAATCGGAATGAACAAAATTACCCACGCGAAATCGGACTAGAACTTCGATCGTTCAAGTGGAATGAATAGTGGAATTCGAAAGAGAGGAAGTCGAAAACTCTGGAAAAGCCAGGATGTCCGGGTTTATGCTTAGCAGATATAAAGTAAAATATCAGTAATACGACAACAATAAGTGCAGAATTGTGCATTTCTCTTTCATTGGGTTCATCTTGGAAAAGAACTACAAAAACGAACAAAAAATAGCAGAATAATCACAGAACGATGAAAATATCGAATAGAACATCGAGCAGACATTAATATGGATAAGTAATCCCCTGAGAGTGCAGTTAACGAAGGGATAGCAAGAAAGTAATATGATATTAGTAAGCAATCCATATTACGATCCATACGAAAGGCACCACTTCAAATCTTATGACTAACTTTGTTTCGAAACTGTCGCCTTGTTGTGTGACCACTGTTTGATGGCAATTATCGGTGTTCATTTTAAAGTTTTGTTGATTGACTTACGCATAGAAACAAAAATAGCATAATTCAGAATTTGTTATGCTTTGACAACTGCCCATTTTGTTACCTATCTCATAAATGTTCTATAATAAATAACCTATATTTCACGATCTACGCTTTTCCGTTTCTCTTCAATGACTCTTTCAAATACAATACTCTACATGCAAAAAAAAAAAAAAAGTATAAGTTTATTCATCAAAGGATTCATGTGCAAAATTCCTCATTAACCAGCCAGCTGCCAGCTCCATTACCCTAGCTATATGAAGTTGATAATGAATACGATCGGTGAAAAAAAAAAAAAAAAAAAAAAAAAAACTGAAACCATAATCGAACGAGCTGACAAACATTTAAATAGAGTACATGTGCAATACATTATATACGCAAATATGAGAGAAACTGAATGCATGTTTATTCTAAAAAGTCGACAAATACGATCGCAGATGTTCTAAATTCTGATCAATAACATGAAGACCAATAGAAAACATTAAATAATACGACGTATACAAAGAGCAACTCATGAGAATGAAGAGTAAAAAAATGGAAAGTAAAAAAAAAAATCTGTAAGTATAGTCCGCATTGATATTTGAGTAGTAAGATGGGATATCTAACTCCCACTTCTAGCAGACGATCTCTAAACACTGCAAAGTGACAAAAATTATTCGGGTTGTTTGAACCTCGAGAGTAGTTTGCACTTAAAGAGCCTCAAATGCTTCGATAATCCTTCATGACAGGTACCAAATTTGTGCGGCTACGTAACACAGACAACATCACTATAAAGAACTGCAATAATCGTAAAATTCACCCATTGTGTAAAGATGAGTGAAACTAATTGCCATTATGAGACATAAATGTGCTCATAAATTGAGCGATGACAGTTTGAAGGCATGAATATCGAATGAAAAACCGAGAAAATTTTCTTTCGGCAAAACTATTGTGGCCAATATTTTCATTGAGAGAACACTCAAATTGACGCGATGAGATGGTTGTCTTGTAGTGGGTTGGACATACACAACACATAATTCCCGATTGCCACTCCTCAAACAATTCAACATGCTCGCTTTTTTTTGTAGCGATTCCTCATTTCTTATTGTCTTCATAGTCAAATCTACACTCTAAAATGTCTCGTTTCTCATTTAAAATCCTTTTGCTGATTGAATTTGTTGTAAAGTGGACTCATTATTAAATGATCTTTCGAATTAGTTTTTTTTTTTTACGATTTTTTACGACAGCTTTATCGAGTAATTCTCTACCATTTGGTAATTCTTTATATAATTTCTTGTAATGATTCATTCCATGAAAATGAATCCAAAACAACATATCATTCCTATGACGTGTAAACGTAACGATACCTATCGATTATATATTGTTGAAGACAACCATAAACCAGTACGAAAAGAATCTCAGTATCGTCTTTGGATTACGTAATACAAAGGTTTAAATTCTATAAATATTGAATGCATCTCTGCAGATGCAAAAGCCAGTTAATGGCAACTGCAAACATTTCCGAATATCGAGAAATATCGAATAACGATTTTTTACTCGTTTCAATATGATGACCTTGATGATGAACAACGAGTCACCTTTCCCCTCATGAACAACTTTCTGCTTTGTTATTCTCATGACCACTTTTTAAATCGTCTGGACATTCCAGGATGGTTTTATAAGAATTCGAGGGTTGCCATTTCACCTATACAATTTTAAATGAATCTACCGCATAATTCATTCATAAGTTCAAGGAATTTGCAAAGCTGATGTTCTCTCCCTATAGTCCAAAGAACAACGAGGTAGAGAAATATGCAATAGAAGCTGACACGATATGCGCTTTATAATTTTCAACATTAGCCCAAATGTTATCAATTTATTTATATAAAATGAAAATCTGATCAATCACAAAAGTGCAAATATGACCATAACTCCATCCGAGTCTAATGGATCTACTCGACCTTTGCTATAGGAGCTCATCGAATAGGAGTGCTACAGGAGCTATAGGAGTGCTACAGGAGCTATAGGACTGCTATAGGAGCTATAGGAGTGCTATAAAAGCTTACAGTGGACAGAAAGAAATACATTCACATACGCAAACAATGACTGCCATAACGCTGTCTTCAAATATGAATTTGCAAAAGCACATACGAAGGGAAACAAATCTTGAAACAAAAGGAAACAAATCTTGAACTTAAATAGATTTTATATAAGAAATTTTTTCAGTTTCAAACCAACATTTCTCTCTTTTCACATCGATATTAACATCCGACAACATCAAAATTGACAGCTTGCAGAAATTTTTGTTAGCAAGTGGTAAAGCTTGCAAGAATGACCGATGGAATAAATGCCTTCTTTATTCAAGTGCATTAGTCAAGCTGAGAAAAAAGACTCATAAACACGATCAAAACGCCCAGCAATGCTCCCTCCCATTAAACTAATAGCAGCACAATACATTCAAACAATGAAACTTCTTTTTTCTTTTTGGATAATTCTTCATGAATGTGAGACAAAATCGAATCATCAGATTCTATGGCATTTTTCAACGCCAGCAATTCACTCAAACAGTAGAATTGATTAAGAATAAGAAACCCTCTTATCGCATTGGTTAGACTTACGAAATCTATGGTTGTGGTCGTTATAGTTTGCGAGTTTATACCACCGGAAAAGCGCACAAAAAATTTTACTTGCAAATACGGCTTCGTTGTGATGCGTTTTTGCAAATTCGTGCAGCAATGTTTTTTAGAGGCAAATTTAATGAATTGCACATTAGATATTCTATAGTTCATTTCAAAAGCGTTCTGAAGACCGCTTATCGAAAGCAATTTTGCGACACCATTGAACATGAAATGCGCCAATGATTTCGATAAGGCTCTATTTTATGCACAATTCTCCTATGTTCACGCACATTCTCATAGGAAAGTTAGTCAGAAATAGCAACAAACAATAGCTGATTTCTTTGATGAGTTTAAAAGTTCAAGCGAGGCACCGAATTTCCCAAAATTAGTGACCACTTTAAATATCAGTGCGCATTTTTGTGAACATTCAAAAGCGATTTAACCGAAATAATGAATTTTCTATAAATTATTAATATCTTAACACTGCAGCGAATTTATTTCGAAATTCAGAAAAGTAAAAATGATGCAGCAAATTTTTTTCGCAAGAAGTCTTGAAGAATCTGCTATATTGTTTCAAAACAAACAGTGCTTTTTAACTTCTACGACTTTTTCATAAAAGTTTTAACACCCAAAACGAAAATAACTTAAAAATCTCCTGTTACTTTAAGGGTGGTATAGAAAGCTTTAAGAAATACAATAAAAATTTCAAAATTTGTAAACCATTTTAATTACATATCAAATTTCAGAAAAATGGTTGAGCGATTCAACTGCTATCCCTTAAGCGTTTAGTGAAGCATTAGTGAAGAAACAGTTCCTAAAAAGCATCTAGTGGCATCACTGTGCTGATATCATTTGAAATTCCTTAAGAGATAAAGAAAATAAAAAGTCAATTGCAAGTGAAATGAGGCAATAAGAGGATCAGAACAAATAGAATGAAACAAAACACCTGTAAAATATCGGAAACCTCAAAGTAAACATCAAGAGGAGCAAACAAGTAAGAAACGTTATTGATGCAGAGTGTGCAACAGAAATATCGTCTATGAACCGAAAAATGATTGAAATGCCGACGAGGAAATTATAGTACAATGACAGAGGTATATTAATCTAACATCGTCGGAAACGCAATCTAACAATCTGTCGGCTCATCTGGAGTTTTCTTAAGCTCTCAGCCGATTTCAATATCCATTCGATAGAAATATGAAAACTTCTACCTAAAACGGAATACCATGATAGCTAAAGATTTCATGGTCGGCATTCCCAAACTTACCGGTTAAATAATTTACACTGTTCAATTTAAACGATACGGTATCGCTTTTCGGATGAAATGCGTCACTTATTCTATAAAAGATGATCTACATTCTTGTCGAAGATCGTATGCGGTTTAGATGACGATACGATGAATTTCGGCTAGTTAAATAAGAAGTTAAACGATACGATGAATTCTCAATAAAATTTTTTAAAAAATTCGACGAAATTTTTTTCTTAATTTATAAAAATTTAAAAGATATCGATATTTATGCACTTCAAAAGCTTCCAAGCATTGTGATGAATTCTAACTAATGAGTAAGAAGTTCATCAATAAAATGAATAACAATAACACCTATAGTGTTTCTACCCCCGTTGCGATTTGTAAATACCATAGTTTAAAAACTATTTCATAATGTCATTGCACAGAAGCGAATAAAAAATTAAAAATACTAGGTGACATTCATATGGCACTTTCAGATATTCCAATATTAAAAAAAATCTTTTGCAGAAAATTTATAGGGATCTGAGTGGTTTAAGTAGTAAAATTTGTTACTCATCATATTTGATATCTATTGAAACTTTATGAAACTATTCTATATTATGTGTGCAATCGCCAAAGTATATCGGACAATTTATATCGGATTTTTCTTTCATTTAATAAATTGTGGTACTTATTCGAATAATTTCAATATATACTTCAATGACTCAATAAATAATACTCGTAAACTGGTGAAGTTTCCCGGAACAATTCAGAATTTTTTAATTGAGGTCAATATGCGAAGAGTTATTCTTTTGTTTGAAAAACAACAGTGATTTTTTTTAATATTATAGGTGAAAAGAAGATCCCTCTGTAAAAACGCTCCTTACTAAATCTATATGAATAAAGTAATTGTTGCCTGTATTAATACAATTGCATTGAACTTGTTGTTGAACATTACGCTTTGAATGGGTTCTCTTACCTATCCCACGTGGATATTTTTGAAGCTTTCCGCGCTTGAGAAAATTAGTTCTTTCTGAGATTTTTTATTTCGGCGTTGGGGAGAGGTGAGGGAGAAGGAGAGGGAGGGGGGAGTATATGATAGAAGAAAAAGAGTTATTCAAAATTTTGCGGTATTTTACAAACTTTTCGTTAGTTATGGTAACAGCTTAAGCCAGTTAATAACTTATAACTGGAAGCAAACAACTGTATGGCTAGCATAAGCAAAATGCGCGCAGCTACCGTGGTGAGAACGCGTAAACGGCAAGCGTTGGGGATGAATCGATTTTGGAACAAGCACATCGTGCCACCTGGTTTGCACAGCACACCGCTTAGATCAGATCATCTTTCCGGTGCTTCTTCGATGAAAACTTGAAATATGAAACCCTCTTCAATCAATATGCTGTAAATGGGAAATTTACGATATCTTTGCACTTTAAGATCCACAAAGATTTCAGTGCAAGCGGGAATTTCGATTAATATTTGGTGCATTCGAATGGAATTCGATCTATGATAATGTTGCATTCGAAAAAAAAATCCACTCAAGAACAATAAAAAAAAGGCCAATTCTTGATCATTAAATTATAAGTTTTCAGGAAAATTTTGGATTGTACAATTTTTTGACATAATACTTTACGAAAAATAAGAGAAGGAAAAAAAAAGAAAAAAAGAAAAAAAGAAGCGATCAACAGATGCTATTAAATGCAAATCATTCTCTCCTATGCTATGTGTTTGCCCTCTCTTCTATGCGTTTTTGCAAATTTTTACTTTCAAAAACTCATTGCAGCATCGTAGTGGCCGTATTTATGTATATGCATGTATGTACGCACACCTATCTGCCCACTATTTTCAAGTTCAAAACAAATGCATTTACAGCTATGAAACCTCACCGGAATAGTCTATGCCACAGTGCTGCTGTTTTATAACCAGTCGATTCATTAGCTTCGAAAACAGTTATACACACTAAACATATCAATGACTTTTTTGCGTCCTAAGCTAGATGAGTTTGCAGTTTGCAACTGTCGAAAAAAAACCTGAAAAAGCAAACATTCTGTGAAAAAAAATTGTGCGATGGAAAAATTAAGAGACAAATTTGAACAGGTGGACGTATTGCTCAATATTCTATTGTTAGCTGGCAGTTTATGAAACCACTTAGTCTAATGAACGCGTACATCAATGCAACTCTTTTGCCACATCTTTCCACTCGCCTCTTTCAAAAAATAAAGAAGTGTTTCAATTAGTGCAGCATTGAATTGCCACACAGAGCAATAGAACAGAATCGGGTGAACAAAATATCTTTAAATTCAAGAACTGGGGCAGAAGCATTAAAAGCTCGTAGCAAATATGAGCTATGACGATATTTTGCGAAAAGAAGTGATTGAAAAATGGAAAATATAACTTTTAATTGAGATAGGTGATACACATTTACCGCAACCATCTTTGAAAGCAATACTGCTTGATCTTATGATTTTCCTTTGTCACAGACCATTTTTGGAGTTGCTGCTGTTAAAATTTCGGGAATGAATTGCCACAGCATCAGCTTCGAAGATCGCCATCAGGTCGAAATATTTGTAAAGAAAAAAACGATTGCAAATGACTATCGAATTCAGTTCGTTGGAAAACATCATCAAAACATGTATCAAAAAACAGCGTAATATGTGTTAAGCAAACAAAAGAACAGAGTGGAAAAAAGAAACCGTGAGGCAACATTAATATGTACATCCCTATTTATAGTGGACTATTTGTATTCGTCCTACTGCGCTATAAGTACTAAAAAGATGAGCTTTTCTTTTCTTCGTAAACAAAGTCAAATAAAAAATTATTCAGGCTACTTTGAAAGCTGAACTTTTTTTCTGGAGAGCGATTTCAGTGCCATACTAAACTCCCGTAAAATCCATAAAAGCATGGATCTGTAAAATAGCGTGGACAACTTTTTGAAATCACTCCTTTTTAGGTGAAGTTGATGCATTAGGAAACTAATAAAGATACAATATAGTGAAATTATCAGATGCTAATTACTGGGATGCAGACCTACAGAACTCCCCAAGATTCACAACAGTCTTTCATATATTTTTTAATGAAACATTTTACGAAAATAACTAACTTGCCTTCAATAATAAGGAAATATAACATGCTGGCGTACAAAACTGGTTGCAAATAGAAAATTCAGAGGAATATGGAAAAAGTAAAGCATTTATACTTCCAATATTTTCGCTGATAGAGGAACTGTTATCGAAGATCCTTTGTTTCAAAACGATTTTGCACTAAGGAGCACTCCAACATTTGCACTTTATGAGGTTAGATTACGCTACTAAACAAGTCAGGAGTTGCAGCAAGCAATTACCGCAGTTCCTCTCTTTTCGAAATTTCACCGTTCGAGGAACCTTTCGCCGCAGCTGCTTTATATTCACCACTTCTGAGAAATTACTTAAGCAATTTTAATAAATAAACATAAAAGAGAAAAGATTGGGAATCAAATCAAAACTCGCCTCAACTTCTTTTAGAGACAGCAAAAATATGTCATGAAACGTGCTACTTTCCTAACCAGCCATAGCAATGCTGTTTGAAACGAAGTGGGCTTACTCATCGCTAGTTTCCGTTTGCATTGAACTACACGATGCTCTCTCTTATATACACACTCTTTCGTGTAGCGATCTATTATTCATCGAATGCTTAGAGACGTCAACATTGCATAAGGCAGTCTCGGAATTGCTCATAACAGTCGGGTGTCAACACTACACCATCGCAAAGAAACGCATCAATGCATAAGATAAGTGTTCCCCTCCCTATCTTTACCTCATTCAGGAAAGCGATAAAATATGAGAAAACCTAAACTGTTCAAAAGAAAACAGACTTCTTGATCCGTTCGAAGGGTGAAAATTTTGAAGCGACATATCTTCGAGTACATAACAATAGTAGTCGGTTTTTCGTTGCCTTTCGATACGAATCGCCCATTAATATTTATGATTGTATTGGGGGCAGACTTTTGCTATTTCAAAAATTTCAAAAATTACCAGTTCTTTAAGATGGTGGAAAGGGAA